>JAULKM010053921.1:0-12614 GCA_032355605.1 Rubia tinctorum
TTTTTGTTTACCTGATAAGGTTTATGCCAATCTTATTGAGTTTTACCATCTGGTTTTTGTTTTGTTCTTTTTTTAACAGCACCTTCTGAGCCACCTATTGTTAGACCTCGGCATTCTAAACATACACGTACACGGATAGACACAATGCAAAGTCATATAGGTAAATTAAATTTACCTCAGACTAGTTCGTCAAATCCTGAACATATTGAGGAGTATGTTCCAGTTATACGCCGGCAACCAAAGAGAAAGGCAGCTGGTGGTAGAAGAAGAAGTTCTAAAGAAATTGTGCATTCGATGTCAAGAATTTTGAAGTCTCGGAATATGGAGAGAATTTCTAAAGATGAAGGTTCTGATTTGAAAGAATTTCTCGATGCTGCATCATGTTTTTGTGCTGGTTGTGAGTGTTTGATTTTGTATTTTTGTTTTGTTGTGTTATTTTTTGCACTGTGTTGATGGTATCTTTTGTTTTTTATACAGGCTCAAATGTTGGTGTTGAGATTGATAAGGTTTATAATGATGTTTCTGAGAGTGAAAATGAAGTTTTCCTTACTTCTCGTGACAAAGATGGTGACGAGGATGGTTAGCATTTCATATTTCATGTTACAGTTTCTCTTCTTTTATGTTACCATTTTATGTTTGTTGATTTTTGTGTTTTTGGGTTTTGGTACAGGTTCAATTGTTTCTGAGACTGTTGTGAGTCGTAAGGAGGTTAAAATGGATGGTTGTGGAACTTGTGATGTTAGTTCTTCTGGTTATCAGGCTCAACATGTGGCTTCTGATGTTAATATGGCAGTTTCTGATGATGTTGTTGCTTCTGTTGCTGTTGAGAAAGATGTTGTTTCTAAAAATGTTGTAGAGGATTGTAAGTCATTTATGTTTTGCTTTTCATTTTTGTTTGTTGATGTTTCTTTTTTTAGTTGTTTTATTGTGTTTTTATTTTTTCTTAGGCTCGACTTTGGCTAGTTTCGAAAACGTTGATGCTCTAGTTGTTCAGATGTTAGTACCTGATTTTGATGAGATTTCACCTACTCCTGCTGAGGTACCACATGTTCCTGTTGAGGTTCCATAAGTTCCCGCTGATGTGCCATCAGCTCTAGTTGAGGTTCCAGTAATCGAGGTTTTAGTAGTTGTGGTTTCACCGGCTGTAGTTTCTGCTTCTGAGGTACCAACATATTCTGTTGAGGTGCAACCTGCTGATGGTCTTTCAACTGCTGATGGTGAGGGTACTATTTTTTGTTGTTATTTGCTTCATTATTTGTTTAATTTAGTGCTTTGTTGATGTTATTATATTTATTGCAGTGGATCATGTTGTTGTGGCTCCTCGTAAAGTTTTCCATAAGAGTGGAGCGGTTAAAAAAGTTCATCATCTGTCCAGAACGAGGAAGAAGATGGTAGCCCAAAGGGTTCTAGATGAATGTCATCTTATTTCCAGTAAGTTCTTTACGTGTCATGTGGCATTTTATGTTGCATTTTTTATGATGTTGTTTTTCATGTTATTTACCTTTTTTTTATGCAGGTTCTGAATGTGATGTTGAGTTGAATGTTCGTTCAGGAATGCATTCTGGTATTGCAAATGTAGATTCCAGTGACTATGAGGTTAACAAGGATTTGAATGAGGTTCCTAAGAAGTCCGATGAAGTGAATCCAAAGCTAGCAGAAGACTTTTTTAATGCTGGTGTGAAAGGTGTTTTTTGATGTTTTTGCTTTACTTGATAAAACTGTGTTGTTTTTTGTGTATTTTTGTTATCACATTTCCTGATTATGTTATTTTCATGTTGCTTGCTTTGTATTTGAGATGAAATTTGCAAGTAATGTGCATTTAAAGGATATTTAGTTAATTGTGTTTTTTTATGTTGCTTGCTTTGTAGTTGCGAGAAAGAAGATGGTAGCTCATAGGGTTCTACATGAATGTAATCCTGTTTCCAGTAAGATTTTTACGAGTGGCATTTTATGTTGCATTTTTTATGATTTTGTTTTCCATGCTATTTACCTTTTTCTTCTTGTTGTTTTTTATACAGGTCCTAAACGTGATGTTGAGTTGAATGTTGGTTCAGGAATGCAGTCTGGTACTGCAAATGTAGATCCAATGACTATGAGGTTAACAAAGATATGCATGAGGTTCCTAAGAAGTCTGATGAAGTGAATCCAAATCTAGCAGAAGACTATTTGAATGCTGATGTGAAAGGTGATTTTGATGTTTTTGCTTTACTTATTAAAACTGTGTTATTTTTTGTGTATTTTTGTTATCACATTTCTTAATTATGTGTTTTCATGTTGCTTGCTTTGTAGTTGCAATGAATTTTTCAAGTGATGTGCATTTAGAGGATATTCAGTTGCCAGAATCTCGAAATGAGGATGTATAAGAAGCTCCTTATAAGGAAGATGATTCTGATATTTGGAATCAAACATTGTCTCAGTCCCCTCATTTTCAGCCTAAAAAGAAGAAACTTGATCATGTATTGACTGTTAAACAAGTGAAGGAGTCAAAGGCTACGTCTTCTGGGACTGGAAAGGGTAAAGAGAAGGTTTTTGTGAAGGGTATGGAGTCTAAGGATGCAGATTCAATGAATTTTAAGGTAAGGACGAGGTCTTCATTATTGAAAGACCTGGACCCTGAAAGTGTTGATGATTGTTTGGGTAAGGTTGTTCGAAATTTTGCTGAGGAAAAAGGTGTGGGAAAGAAAGTTGGTGGGAAGCGAAGAGCTGAGATTTCTCCAGTTGTGGAGAAGAAGTCTAAAAAGAAAGCAAAAATTGGAATCGCTGATGCAGGCGTTGATGATATGTGAGTTTTCAGTTTTCTGGTTCAATCATCTTTTTTTTTCTCGTGACGAGGTTCATATTTTATGATTGTAAAAAAAAATGGATGTTGATGTTCTATGTTGAATATGTTTTATCGATGGTTCTGATTTTTCAATTTGTTTTAACAAGTTCTTGGACATGAATTTTTAAGAAGGTGCAGGAGTTGTTTTTTATATGTTGTTGGTGTTTTATGCTTTTCAAATGAATTTTTGGTTATGTATACATAGGTTTTCATTCATTTCATGTTTAGGTATGCTTACTTAGTTTCTTCTTTTTTCATACTTTTTCCCCAGCTCAAAATTTAAGACCACCTGCATGGTTTTGAAATTTATTGAGGTTTTGGATGAATTGAAACCATCTCAGATTAAATCTGTTGAACAGATTGGATTTGGTGGTTTGTTGAGGTTTAGGATTAAGCATGTACTTAAAGATTTGGTTCAGATTTTGATAGAGAACTTTAATTCTACTGCTCAAGTCCAAGAGGTTGGTAGTGAAAAATATTCAGTAGATAAGAATGATATATTTGTTATGTTCCAGCTTCCTATATCTGATCAGGCTGTTATTGAGGTGAGTCATAAGGGTTTAGGTAAGGCTGATGCTGCTGATGATAATTCCATTAGGTTTAGGTGGATTAAAAAATATGCGATTAAGGATGAGATTATTACTGTGAAGGATTTATATAGTGCTATCCCAAATATGGTGAGGGAAGATGAAATGCCTAAGTTTAAACGTGTTTTCGTAATGTTTGCCTTGGTGTGTTTTTTAGCTCATGTTGCTCATATCATTGCAGATTTGCAGATAGTGAGTTCCTTAGAAGATGTTGATTAGATTCCTAGTTTTGATTGGTGTGGATTTGTGTGGAAGAGGTTTTGTGGGAGTGTTTATAGGGTTCAACATTCACAAAAATTCAATTATGTGAATGCATGTTTGATCATCCCACTTCTTGCTTTCTTTTATCGCTATCCAGTTTTGGGATTTAGTGATTCGATTGACCTTCCATTGCACCAACATTGGGATACTGAAAATGTGAAGAAGCGTTGTCATTTATATCATCGTGGAGGTTATACTGGTTTCTTGAGAAGTAGTCCTCAGTTTCCATTGAGTAAGAATAAAGTGTTGGTTGGTGGTGTTTCAATCATAAAGAATCCTTCTTCTATGGCTGGAGCATCATCTTCGAAGAGCAGCAAGCATCGTTTTATTGAGTTGGAGTTGCCTGTTTGTGTAGAGGATGATGAGGAAATTGAGCTCACTGCAAAAAGTGTAAGTTTTTTGATTTATTGTTTAACTCCGGGTTTTTTTACTAGTTTTTTGTACTGATGTTTTTATTTTATATGAGGAGGTTCAGTTTTGTATGGTGAGGTTTCTCACTTTTCATGATTCTTAATTGTGTTTATTTTTTTCCTTAGTTTTATGATTTTATTGAGGTTCAGTTTGAATCATTGGTGGTGCTGAGTTTATGTTTATTTGTTGTTGTGATAATGAATTCGAAGCAGCTGCATTGTTTGAATCTATAGTTTGTTGAGGTCCACTTTCAGGTTTACTGTTTTCATGCTGAGATTCAATATATATTTTTGATGATGTTTGTGGTTTTTTTTATGTTATTGGTCTTTTTATTGTGTTTTAAGATGATATGATGTTTATGATCTAATGATTTTTTTCATCTCTGTTTAGGTAGCCTTTGGAAGTTGCGATGAAGAAATTCAAGAGGCTGGTTTAAATTGCAAGTGAGCAATTCGTTGAATCTTTTTATAGGTTTAGTGAAAAGTGCACTGAAATAGGCAAACAAAAAATCAAGGAAACAGGCAGCCAAAAACTGAATGAAGCAGGCAGTTCTAAGGGCAATGAAGAATGATGTCCCACTGTTCCAATTCCTGAATTTGAAATGCTTCCAGACGAATATTTCTCGTTGTCTGCACTTTGTCCAAAGGATGCAATGATCAAGGATGTGTTTGAGAAACATGCAAAGGCTGTTGTGGATGCTGGGGCTTCTAATATTCCATCATTTGATCTTTTTAGGTTTGTTAATAACAGCCAAAATGATGATGGGATTTTGTAGTTGTAGCATCTTTTGGTTTAGGATATGTAATGTTTAGTTGATAAATGGAAGATTTTAGATTTTTATGTGTTGAATTTTCTTTTGGTTGGTGAATTTCAAGAATAATGACTTGAAATATTTATTTAGTTAGTTTTTTAACCAGATTGTGTTTGGTAGTTGAAGTTTCTTTGTTCGGTAATGAGGTTCATTTTCTTGATGATGAGATTGTATGATTTTAATGCTTAGTTTTTTTAACTGTTCAACTTTGATGTTTTTAATGCACTTTTTCAGTTGCTGAAATCATTTTACCTAACCAGTTATGGTTCTCGTTTCCAATAAGCAACCTCTTCAAATGTATAAGCAACCTTTTCAACCTGTTTTTTATTAATATCTTTGATATAAGACAAGTAGTTGACAATGTATGAGTTTCATGTATTTTGTGACGAGGTTCGTTCTTTTTTATGATGTTTTCTTTAATAATATAAAATAAATGGAAGCTGTAATTAAAAAGGAACCCACTTTCCATGTTTTATGGAAGTTGTGAAAGTAGTGGAGGAGTGGAGAATGTGACAGTGGAGAATGTGACAATGGAAATCATGGGATAATGCATATTTTGTAGTAGTGAAGGAGGCGTGTTAGTGATGCTAGGAAATAGGGGATACATATTCAGTATATATTTGATTAATTGACGTTTATATTAACGGTAATGAGTTTCTTTTAAAAGGTATTGACCTTTCTTATTCCAATGTTTAATCATTGCTTTTCAATTTTTTTACTTTCAATTTTTATAACTTTTAATGCATTTTTACAGTTTTGATAAATATTAAACCTGTCCACTTCCCTAAGAAGTTTTTCCCTCTTCCCAACAGTTAAACTCTTCAAATTCCTCTCTTTCTATATTAGTTGAAACATTAGCTTTTGCATTCTACCTTTTCACTAAGATTTGCATTCAGCTTTCTTTGTGTAATTCACTCTTTGAAAATGGCTTCTGATGGTTCTTTCTTGTCCGTTAAAATGCTTTTAGAAATTTCTTTTCACCTTCTTCTCTTCTCTGATTTTCTTTCAATGCGAGGAGTATGCCAATTTTGGCCCAATGCAGTCGATAGGAATTCATTCAATGGTCGTTTGCTCCCTATGTTGATTGGTCCAATGGTCCTTGATGGTGCCGAACGTTACTTCTTCTGCTTTATGAAGAGAAATTTATTGATGAGACTACATCTTCCTGAACTTGAAGGAAGAAAGTGCATTGAGGTACGTTTTGGGTGGTTGCTTGTGTTAGAGTTAGGTGAAGGATTTTTGTTCAACCCGTACTCAAATACCATATTGGAGCTCCCTCACTGTTATGATAATTTTCTCGATGGAGGAAACTACACTAGGAAGGGTGAATTATTAGTTAATTAGGATTCTGCTTCTAGTTTTTATCTTATGGTTGTTTGTTTGGATGGAACTTTAGGAATTTATAGATCAGTTGATCATACATGGTTTAGAATTGACGCTGGTGTGGAATTTGTTGATGTTAATTACTATAATGGTAGATTTTACACCGTTTATAAAACTGTAGGTGGTGTTACTACTGTTTGAAATTGTGATCCCTTCGGGGCATAATTTGATAAGATTCATGTATTGGTTGTTGATATTCCTGGCTATTGTTATGACTTTTACCATGATGAGTATTATTTAGTTGAATCATCCAATGGAATGCTTGTTTTGTTTAGGGTCCGCCAATCGTTTATTATTACTTCTTTTGACATATTTGAATGAGATGTTGAGAATAGACAGATTATGGTGATTCATGGGTTGGGAAGCGATGCATTATTTTTGGGTAACAATGCGGCTTTCATGGTGGATTCGTCATCAGCTCCCGAGGGCACATTGAAGCCGAAATATGTCTACTTTAGTGGTCAATTAATGTATGAACTTTTCTGGGGTGGTGAAGAGAGGTATGTTTCTACTTATGAGTTTGAAGATGGAACGATAGAGGTTTTAGATTCTAGTCTTCCTGGTCGTTCCACATATGGATACGAGTCATTGTGGATTGTTATTTCTTCTAATTAGTTTTATGTATTTCAAGTTTATGTAGTAATCCGAATATTGATTTTCATGTGTACTGCATTGAGCTTCATTTAATATATACTGATATTCCTCTGCAGACTTTGTACACCTTTAATTTTGGAAATAAGTTATTTCAGAAATGAACTTAAATACAACTACTATGTAAGCAAAACGAGAAATTGGAAACATCAATTTCAAAAACTGTAACCTCAACTTGTATTATTGAAATATCAACATAACTTTTTAAAGTGTTTTGATAGAAGCTATTGATGTTCCTCAACAGGAAATGAGGTTTTTACATAATAAAATGATGTTTTCATAATTTCAACTAAATAGACATTCACAGTACTTCAATACAGTATAATATAAAGAATCTAAAATAACAACTCCATGTTGACACATAACAGATTAAAGCAGGTGTGTGTTTGGTGTCTTGGGTCCAAATTCATTGGCACTTGGCTTCTTCCTTTCAATTGTTGATTTTTCTATTTTGCTTCTTCACTTTGTCTTTGTGTATTCTGGATTAAGGATAGTTGGTGCAAGTATGCATTCTGGTTGTGTTGTCGTGATGGTTTTTGAAACTGTATTGTCTTCGACGACGTGTGAGGTTAAGGCGTTGATGGTGGTTGAGTGTGTATCAAAAGTTTCTTCTAGTATTCTTATTGTTTCAATGTTTTCCTCACTCTTCAACACCAAATTGTAGAATTTCCTTGTCATATGTAGACGCTATGGTATTCTCTCTCTCGGTTCTAGAGCCTAGCAATCAAGGAAACATCGTTGACAAGTATATGGCCATGTCAGTATGGAAGAACGTCAAGATTTAAATGAGAACATTATTGAAAATTATGGAAACCTAATTCAGTATCACAGGAACATCAACAGAAGTACCAAATCATCTTAGATACTGATCATGCTACTATTTAATTTAGAAGAGGTAATCTAGAATTCAGTAACAACATAATTGATACTGAAAACATCTCTATTGTAAATATTAACCTAATTCAAAATATTATAAATATTGATAGTTTTTATTACCTGTTTTGGGCTTGTGCTCTTTTTCTCGTTGTTCCAGATTTCCATTTTTGCCATCTTAGTCCATTTCAAGCTTATGTACTTATCTGGGATTCTTGTTTCGTTGAACACGTGTAATACACGTAGGTTGTGGCTGCAGAGGAACCATACTTCATCAAAGTGTTTGCAGGAACATTTCACTTTTGCTTGTTGAGTTGTTGTTGGCTTTGTGTATAGAACTGATTCTGGTCTTGAGTTAATGGTTTCGTGCAAAACTTCATAATTGCACAATGTTCTTCCGTTCATTCCCTGATATGATCTCGATGCTATTATGATATCCCATTATAGTTTTAAATCCTTGAAGATCCTGTGTGTGTAGATTCTTGATGCGTGTTTGAGGATTGCTAGACCTTCTTATTCTTCTTTTGGTCTTTTTTGGAACAATAGAAGTCTTTCTCTATTTCCTTGGTTCTCTAGTTGTGAATTTTTGCACAGTAAATCTGATAAAATTGGACGAGTGTTGTAGTCTTTGATGTTTTGAAACTGACAGCAGCATTTGTACTCTTACTTATTTGTGAAGACAATGTCCTAGCTGAGAAATAGTCCTTGCTTAATGCAGTGCACCATTTATCTAGTAGCGTGTACAGTCGCTTAAACCAAGTATGTTTTTGTAGATCATAATTTTTGATCATTTCTGCCCATTCTTTTTCAGATTCTCCTCATCTAAGCAAACATCAGGCACTTGTCAAATGCCTTGCTGAATTCAGAGTTGCTCTTCAAATTGTCGTAGTGGCTCATGGCATTTTGTTTTAGATGCCAAATACAAAGTCTATGTCTTATGTTAGGGTACACCTATAAATAAATACATAAAAACAACAACCTCATATGGAGTTTATCATACATTATCTGGGAAAAAAGAAAAGTCATTTAATATTAGTTAAACATCATCAACAAAAAATGAAACCTCGTCATATATTATTGAAACGTAAGTAAGAAGACAAATGTATGTGTATTATACCTCCTGTATGGATTTTGATATAACCTGGTTCTGATCTGTGAAATAGTGATAGGCTTCATTTCTCTCATAGATTTTTTTGAATGTGTTCAACAACTACACATAGGTTTTTGTTGTTTCATCGTTGATGAAAACACATCCAAACATGACATTCATTCTGTGATTGTTGAGGCCAACAAAAGGAGCACGGATGGGGTTGTATTTGTTCGTTCGATATGTCGTATCGAAAACCAGCAAATCACCATATACCTCAAAATCTTTAGACATCATGGAATCTCTCCAAAATAGTGCAGACATTCTTCCCTCATCTAAAAAACAAGCCTTCTTCTTTTTCATTATGTTCTGTGAGCATATGAATCATTTTTTGTGCATCTCAAGCTTCTATTTGTTTCATTCCGAGTCTGCTCAAATAGTTGATGTGATCCCTCATGGTGTGCCCGATTAATTCTTCACTTCCAACATCGTTTACCATGTACCTGTATCCATTTGTTGGTGTCAGTCCAACTTGTTCCATTGCTTCAATTGCTTTTCCTTTTTCAATGTCTATTTTCTTTCACTTTTGTGTAGATATTGCCACTGAGGAAGAGTGAGTTCATGATTGTTAGTTACAACATGATGATGGACTGTGTACATGTCATCCCCAGTCAGTTTAATAAACATCTTAGCTCTGCATCCTATTCTTGTTAGAAAGAATTCCTTCCTCTTTCTATTGTTATTCTCAACTATAGGAGTTACAGAATTGTTGTTTGTTTTGCCTTCACAAGAACGGGTGTAGTATCTTTCCTTCAACTTCTTGTCGTTTGTCCTGCGTGTTGTTGATTTTCGTATACTGAAACCTCTTGCTTTTGAGTGGCGGCGGTATAGGTCTTCTAACTCTTCCCATGATCTTGCTGTCAACCCTTCCAAGTTTTCGTAGACATCAACCTCGTGTATTTCATTAGCAGGTCCTATTTTACAAACATCAAACAAGAGCAACAGTTAACTTCAAGACCTATATGTAAACCTCAGTAGATAAAATAGGAACCTCATAATAAATTATGAATAACTCAACTAAAATAGCAATCTCACTATCATGTACAATAAAAAACAGGTAAAAAAAACATAATTCTAATGCTATAAACTTCCACTGCATCAGGTCCTATTTTATAAACATCAAGCAGGAGCAACGTTTAACTTCAAGACCTATATGTAAACCTCAGTAGATAAAATAGGAACCTCGTAATATATTATGAATAACTCAACAAGAAAGAAGCAATCTCATGATTCTGTACAGTTAACATTAGGTGAAAAAAACCACAATTCACATGCTATAAACTTCACACTGCTTCAGGTCCTGTTTTTGAAACATCAAACAGGAGCTACAATGAACCTCAACATCTATATGTAAATCTCAGTACATAAACTAAGAACCTCATAACATATTATGAATAACTGAACAAAAAAACAGCAGTCTCATGATCATGTACTGTAAACAACAGTATTTAAAAAACATAATTCTCTTGCTATAACTTGTCACCTCATAAGGATAAACATGAACATCAGTAGGAAAGATAGAAATTTTATGCTATTAGATCAATGAACATTAACTATTAAACAGGGAGCATCATTCATATACTGAGCAAGGATTCTTAGTTACATCAAAATGTACTAAACTTCATTTTGTGTATATGTACATCTTATATGAAACAATAAGCCTCAATTCTTCGTCGACATTATCTGTGATTTGGATAATCTCATTTTTCTCAGAGTAAGTTCATGTTTGAAGTTTCTGATTTTGATTTGTTGTCAGAGTAAGTTCCTGATTTTTCTGGTGAGATTCATGTAACTTATTTTTCCTGTCAATTCAATCTATTAGAACATCTTTTCTATCGCATTCATGAACAAATTAAAGCGGATTTTAGAAGAAATTTATTTACCATGTCAAATTTTCGTTGTTTGAATTTTTGTTTGATCTCATCTTTTAAATTCGTAGGGATCGGAGTTGAAATCGTTGAGATTGGAGGTGAAGTCGTTCAGATTTCGTCTAGGTTTGATAAAGTTCAAATTGAGCGAATTTCAGAATATGAGATTAGAGATTAGAGGGAAGAAATTAGAGAGAGAAAGAGAAAGTTGTATTTTCATGTTCTAGATATTTTTGTCCATATTTGGACATCAGTCCCTCCTTTTCTTGCCCTTTTTAAATATAGCGCCAAAAAATACATTACGCTCAGACCCCAATTTTTACAGAAAGGTGGTTTGCCTTGGTCTCTATTTTAGGATGACTCACATGAGACATCTCATGTTTTTATAGTAATAAAAAATCCCTTTTTAAAATGATGTTATTCCGTTAGATCCATCGATACTGTAACATGGTTCCCAGATTTAATTACTCCATCTTTTCAAGAGAAAAGAATTCCTTGATGTGGGGCGGCAATAGCCTGAAACAGTTTTTATTTCCTGTCAGTCTTAACAAGCCGTCGCTGTCTGAATATCTAGACTGCAGCTCTCAGTTGTCGTAGGATATACTAGGCTAAGCTAATTTTAATTTTCAGATATGAATTGGCATGTCGTTTTCTTGACTCGTCTTTGATCTTTTGCCACCATCCAATGCAACTTTGTTTAAATGAAATTAAAATATCGGATAAAGCTTGCGCGGAAACCATAATGAAATTTACCATTTTGTCCCTAACAGATTTTGTAGGTTTTTTTATTGAGTGGGTCTCCTGACCGCGATCCATTCATAATCTTATAAACAATCCACTTATTTTTACTTTATACATTACATTTGTTAAATTACATAGTTAGTTTAAAATTTAAAATTTAAAATTTATCTTTAAATTATATACATTTATATTTTCGAATTCAAATACACATTATTACTTGCTTTAACTTTTAAAATACAATATTTAAATTTTATTAAAAATTACAACATTTAAGGCAAAAAGTACAGTGGACTGTTCATAAATTTACGAACATTTTTATTTTTATTTTTAAACTTTGAAACAGATTTTGCAGTTTTGAATTTATGGTGGATTTTATTTTTAGGGAAAAGTACAAAAATGATCCTATAAGATTGAGACAATGCATGAATAACCTTGTAAAATCTGAAAGTGCGGGAATGACCCTATAAGATTGTTAAAATGTGCAGTTTTACCCAATTTACACTATTCATGCATTGACCGATGCAATTCAGACATTGAACCAAAATGAAAAGACAAAAATACCCCCCTCTAAACTTATAACTAAATATCTAATGACCATTATACCCACTAAGCCTCTTCTTCTCCAACTTCACACCCTAAACCTCTTCAAACACCCTAAACCTGAGCTGCCGCCTCTGCTAGCTCCGTCGTCGCCGCTATCTTCGCCTCAACCATATTTGCCACCACGCCACCACCTCTTTTCAGACTTTCCATGCCACCGTCGCCTCCCCACATCTCCCACCACCACCGCTCAACCCTACCTCCGTCCTTACCTCTCTGCTGTGCGCCATCTCTAGCCCTAGCCACTCTTCTCCGTTGTGTGCCACCTCTCCCCTGCCACCGCTCAACCTTAGCCTCTGCACCACCTCTCCCCCTCCACTCCCCCACTTACCCTAGGTCCACCTCTCCATCGCCACCCCGACGCCACCACTGAACCCTACCCACTCAGCCTCCACCACGTAACAGCTCCCCACCACCGCTTAAAAACCCCCCACAGCCTAAAAGCCCCCCACCACCGCGT
>JAULKM010053932.1:0-12614 GCA_032355605.1 Rubia tinctorum
GATATTAAAATCATAAAATCATCATTGAATAGTGACAAAAGAGGAAGTAAGACACTAAAAGAGGGACGGAGGGAGTAGGTAAAATATGGAATTACGAATACATAATAATTTATTTTGTGTTACATTAGTAGGTATATAATGGGTGTATGGGGCTAAGCAGAGATGAAGTTGGTGTGGACTAATATCAACGCTTGACCCACTACCCGTGAAAACTATAATTTTCATATCCATACCTGCCCCACCCCTAGAAAAGCCAACTCTATGTCTGCCTCATTTTGGTGGACCTCTACTAAAATTTATCCCACTTCCATCCCTACCCACAACCATCAATCATAACCTCTTACAACTAAAATCCAACATCAACCACCACTGATCTCCTTCTTCCTCCACAACACAGCACCACACATCACTCGTCGCCTCCAGTTATTGCAACTCAACACCACTCACTACTCACCGCCATTGACCACCACAATTCAGCACCACTCACTACTCATACTCACCATTGTCTCCTTCCATCTCAACCCAACACCACCGACCACTCACCGCCTCCTGCCACCAAAACCCTGCACCAAAATTCAATCACCACCTGATGTAGTTATGCCTTTCAAATGTTGGTGGCTATGGACTTCATCTATTTATAGGCTTCTTCACTATACTTCATCATGATATGTAGAGAGTGCTAATCATGGCCATCGTGGTGGTTGTATGGCTCTTATGAGTGTGCATGTTATGGGTCATATTATTTCGATCGTGGATTGAGTGGTGGCAGTTTGTGTGATAGTGGCCAGATTATGCCTAGTACCTAGAGCAGTCTTGTTAATTGGTGTTCACTTATCATTCATGCGAACACCTTGCTGACCTTGCAAGGTTTTCCAATATATGGGTAGGGCCTAATGTTTGTGCCATATATACCATAAGCTCCCCAGCCACGAAGTATTCCGGGAATGAAGTGATGTTTTGGTGCGATATACCAAAACTGTAACTGTTTTGGTGCGATATACTATACAATCTTATCATTGTTGGTGTGTATTGAAATGAAGTGATGATTTGAGGTCTTCGCCAGTTTTCCGGGAATGTAATATGATTTCTCGAGAGTTTGATGCGTAATACTGATAGTGTCCATCTCAGCGCTGGTCATTCCCTGTGGTGGAATTAGGGTTTAAAATGTTGTTCTGAGTGCCAAGGTTATTGACCCCACTCTTGTCTCTCAGACTTCTTGTGTGACGAATAATGGTGAACAACCATCTGATCGAAATGTTGGGTCATTGACCCCACTCTCATCTCTTTAACGCTATGGTTAATGGGTGTGAGTTCGGCGAGGTGATGAAGATTGACGAGGTTTCATGTATCAAATTGAGCTGGGCAAGCAAGTTTGTAACTATTCCTTTTACTTGGTTAATGATAATGCATTTAGATGAAATGGATTTGATGCATGAGACATGTCTGAATTCTATTGTGCATTTGATATTGGATTATTTATTGGTAGCGTTATCTCTTTTATTGTTGTACTTATTAGTCCTTTTGTTTTGAACATCTTTATGTAGGTAGCGGGTTGGTTGGGATTGGCGTGTGTAGGTGATTCCCGTTTTTCTATTGGCACCATTTATGGTGATGAAGCTCCACCCGTATTCCCATTTTTGCAGAGTTTTCGACTTGTGCATGAGTTGGTTAGTAAGTTTGAAAATGTCCACTCCTTGTCAACAGTTTTTGGAGCCACCAGTAGTACTTCCTCCCACTTAAAAGGTGTATACTATTTAGGGAAAATATTACTTAAAAAAGCTTGGGGGATGGCTTAGGTGTGCCTTCTAGGGGTGGGATATATTTTCCCAAGGCGGTGTCTCTTGGTGAAACTAAAACTTAGAAGAATTCTTGCGTGAGACGACCACCTCGTTGGTGCTATCTAAGATTGTCTCGATGCCTTGATCAAGGTTTCACAATATGTAGCTACTTTTCACTTGGTGTCTCATAAAGAAAGATAGATATGCCGTGTGGTTAGGTGTGAGCGATGTGCTAGTGCAATGTAAAGATTTGGCCTCCTCTTGAGATAAGAAGAAGGATGCTGAAGAAGTGTGTATCAATGATCTGGAGGATGTGTGAAGACACCAGGAGTTGGCTAATGGTCAGCAAAAATGGAATTGGATAGGTTTTCCTAGCTAAGAGGGCGAGTGGAGGCGGTTCGTGGCTGCCATGGTTGCTGAATTATAGTTGAAGAATAGGATTTTAGAGAAAAGTCTGGCCCCGTGGATATGGTCTTTGAGAAACTAGATGATACCAAGAAGAAACTAGAATCTTCACAAGCTTCTGCTATTGTATGACAATGTAAGTGCGATTCTCAAGTTGCTTTAAACTTGACTAGAAGTGATTAACAAGAAGTTGGTAGAGGAGATTGGTAGCTTGGATGTTGTCAACCAAGATTTAGCTCAAAGTGGTAGCTCTAGTAGTAACCCAATTGCTATGAGTGCTTAGCAGATAGCTTCTCCTGGGGCTGTAAGCCACATAATTATAGCACATGTTCTCGATTTTTTCCCCGATGTGCCAACATATGTCAAGAAGATTGAGGACAAGAATGTTTGACTGTGCCACACTATGAATTTATATCAGAAGATGGTGGGGATGATGAGCTATCAACTAGGTCATGTAGAGTTCAGTCCAATTTAGGATTAGAAAGCTTACCATGTACAACAGTTGGAGATGATGCAATGAGAGGGTCAGCGTAGCCATCCCTCCTATGGCTAAATGGAGTACTCGCTGCATTGTATATTGAAAAATGAGAAGGAAGTTGGCACAAGTAGCAATAAAAATGTTTATCCTTAGGGCAAGGCGAGCTCATCTTCTTGAACTAGAACTAGTAAATATTGTGTTTGTAAAAGTTGCAGTTTTTAGCTGGTTCTTACCTGGTTGTATGTATGAAGTTGTGGAAAGTTTTCCTCCTTTTTCTTTGTATGGTAAGCTAGTTCAGTGACAGGGATGGGTGTCATTTCCTAATTCAAACCTTTTGTATTCACAAGGGATTATATTCTCCCAGTTAATAATTGGTGATTTACCTAATTATTGCAAACCCACATGTTATTTACCTGCTTAAGTCGCAAGGTGGGTGATTAACCCATTTTTGCAAAACCACATATGATTTTCCTGCTTAATTAGCGAGGTAGGTGATTTGCCAATTTGTTCAAAGCTAGGCGATTTTTCTACTCAAGTTGAGAGGTGGGTGATTAACCCATTTGTGCGAAGCCACTTGTGATTTTCCTGTTTAACTCACATGGTGGGTGATTTAATCATTTGTGCAAAGCTGCATGTGGTTTTCCATTTTAAGTCGCGGGGTGGGTAATTTAATTTGTTCCTTTGCTTTTTGGATGCATAACGTTTTGCCTCCTATGAACATCCAAGATGAAATTGTGTCGTGAATTGGAAAATGAGGCCTACGATCATTTGTGGCCTATGTAAAATATGTCCTTATAGGAACCCTATGTATACACATGGTATTTCCTAAGGTTGGTCACATGTCACGTATTGGGGATGACTGTTCTATCCATTATGGTTAGGGAGTAGCTACTGACTTGTAGGTCTCTTTAACTTTGTACTGTCCTTCTCATTTTGGGGAAGAGTTTCCCTGTTTTCTTGGATAAGCTATATTCATTTTTCTGGAGTACTAGGTCACCTATCTTGAAGGGGATGGTTTGACTCTATCATTGTATAACTTGGATATTTTCTACTTGTATCTTGCATCTTTGATTGTAGAAATATCTCTACATTCTTCGAGGATGTTCAATTTTTCCTTGATATTCTTAGTTTGCTATCCTCATTATGGTTGATGGTTCTTGGGATTAGAATACCCACATCGGTAGGGATGACCTCTCTGTGGCCATACACTAGGTTGAATGAAGTTTCTATTGTCGTAAACCTGAGTGTAGTCCAATGATCCCAGAGGACGGTTGGTAACTCTTCAGCCCATGCAATTTGTTTTCCCTCTAACCTCTTTTGGATTCCTTGTACAAGTGTGCAGTTTATAACCTCCACCTGTCCGTTAGCTTGGGATGTGCTACCGAGTTGAATTTCTAGACTACGCTCAAATATTGAAACCATTCAAAATGCCTCGCTTGCAAATTGAGTTCCGTTGTATGATATAATTGTTACGGGTGTACCAAATTGACAGATTTCCAGACAAATGAAATTGCTACTTTAGATGTGATTTTTTTTCAGGGGCTTCAGTTCCACCCATTTGATGGAGTAATCAATTGCAACGATGAGGGATTTTGATCCCTCCATCCCCGTTGGGAACATGGCCACAATGTAAATTCCCTATTTGTCAAACGACCAAGATCTATAAACCCCACTAATTTCTTATTAGGGTTTTCTCTGGACGACGACGTTGTTCGGACAACTGTTGCCCTTTTAGACATAGGTGTGTTCATCTTGAAATGTTGCTGGCCCACCTTGGTGTGAGTTACACCATCTCTCATGCATGTCCTTAAAAATGAGTGCAGTTCAACGCCATCCCACACATCTGAGCCATAAGTTCTGGTACCCTCTTTTGTAGAGTATATTGTATTAATTACTATAAGATGGTGATTTGAGCTCGATATCCCATGGTTAATTCCTCTTCCTCGATATTGTTTGATTAGACTTATCCAATGTAGATTTTCTTCTTGGACTTGATCCACCATAGTTGTCATTGTGCTGAAGACTGTAATGAGTTTCACGGTCACATATTTTTGACATTGAAGAAATGGGTATTCTAGTGTTTCTAGATTACTTATGGAACCTGCCTTACAATTTTTTGATTGGAGGACACAATTAAGTTTGAAGTAATCGAACCATTACATGAGCTATCTTTTTTTGTTCAGGTATTTACCAAGTTGTCTCTCTTTAAAGATATATTCTCCTAGGACTTGCTACACAACTACTTGTGAGTTACTCTGAACGTGCATGATATGTACGTCTATTCGTATAACCAAGTTTAGCTAAAATGGGAGCTTTATAATCTTCCTCATTGTTGGTAAGGGAGAATTCAAACCTAAGTGCATTCTTGTGCTCATTTCCTTCTGAGTTAATGAGTGAGAGTAGTGCTCCATGGTCTTCTTTGCATGAAGCACCACCAATAAAAAGTGTCCATGCATCATTTTAAAATTTCTCTTTTCATTTAGATTGTATCATCTTTGCCACATCCTGGTTATCCATATTAGGATGTACCTCCTTTGTCATTTCCGCTAAAAATCAGCGAAGGCTTATCATTTGATGGATGTCCTTGGTTGGAATAACACTTTGTTCTCTCCCAGCTCGATGACTCACTTCATTAGCCATCCTAACGGCCTCGACTTCTAGAGGATCTGCTCCATAGGCTTATTGGCATAGACTATGATTTTGTGAGATTGCAATTAGTACCACAGTTTCCTGGTGGAGTGAAGAATCGCTAGGATTAATTTTTGCATGGTTGAGTAGATTTTCTCCGCTCCTTGGTGGCTTTTTTTACATAGTATATTGAGATTCAATGATTGGTTTCCTGGTGTATGAGGATTGAGATAATGGCATGCATTGAGACTGGTAGGTACACATACATTGTTTCACCAAGTTTCGACGCTGACAGAAATGGTAGGCGTTGCAACTCATTTTAATTTCTTCATATGGTTTGTGGCACTCTACGTTCCAGCTGAATTTCAACTCTTTTCTCAACAAACTAAAGAATGACATGTGTTTTTCCGCTACTTCTGAAACAAAGTTGCTAAGTGGTGGAGTGAAGATTAGAATTTCTTTTATTAAGAGTGGTGGTGGAAATGCTTGAATAGATTGTATCTTATCTAGATTTGCTTTAATATCTCTACATAACACTTTGTAACCTAGTAATTTTGGCAACTACCCCTATGGTACACTTCTTAGGTTCAACTTCATCCCAATTGTTTGGAGGGTGATAAATTTTCTCCTAGATTCTAGAGGAATGTGTTAAGTGCCTTAATTTTAATGACCATGTCATCAACCTAGATTTCGATGTTATAAATGACTTGGTGGGAGAAGGATTTGTCAACCGTTCATTGGTATGTATCCCCTTTCCACTTTCTAGAGTCCAAAAAGCATTTTCACGTAGCAAAATGATCAAAGCTTTTTATGAATTCTATCTTCTCCGCATAATAAGGGTTCATTAGGAAATTATGGTATCCCTTATATGTATCTAGAAAATCCCTGACCTTGTATCTCGAGATTGCTTTGACCAAGTGATCAATTTTTGGAAAGAGGTAGCAGTTTTTAGGCATTTTTTGAGATCCGTGTAGCGGATGGAAATTCTCCATCTACCATCAAATTTCTTAACCATTATAGGGTTGGCCAACCATATTGGGTATATTACCTCTTGATGTATTCCTTCTTGTATGGGGGTGTGAACCTCGTTTTGGATTGGTGCTTGTTTGTTGTGGGCGAAGCTCCATTGCTTTTGTCCGACGGGCTTTACCCAATAGGTCTATGTTTAGGCTCGGTATTGCGATAGAAGAGCTAACTCATCACATGTATTTGACTGACCAGGCAAAGGAGTTCTGGTAATTTTTTAGCGTAGCCATTACTTTTATATTTTATTGGTTCAGGTAGCCTTTTCCCGACTCTCACTTGTTTTGCATCATTGACCTCGTCTACACGTACTTGCTTAGAATCTTCATCTAAGTTAATTATCCATTTGATAAATTATGTATGATGCTCATGATTAATTGAATGCACCATCAATTGAGGTCTGCAGGGGGTTACATGCTTCATTGCAATAGCTATGCACTGTTTTGCTACCCTTTGGCGGTGTTCTTTCAAGGCCTCCCTTTGATGTCTTTGAAAGGACTTGGGGCATCCATTATGATGAAATCACTCAAGACTGTGTAAGCTTTATTCTTTTTACCGATGGTAACTGAAAGTTGAATGTTTCCTAGAGGCATTAATTATTTTCTTGCGATGATGAGTATGGATTATGTCGCTTTCTTCAAGTATAACCTCTTGAATTAGATCTTTGTGAAGAAATTATCAAACAACACCTCCACCTCGCTCTCGTAATCTACAAAGACTCTGTGCACCTTAGAGTTTCCTATCTTTGCCGTTATGATTAAACGATCATTGTGTGGTGATGCATTAAGAACTGCATTTTTTTGCTAAATGTGATTGCCTCTTTAACATCCATCTTTTATCCGTAGTATCATGTGACATCAAGTACCTTGCCCTTCCCTTCCGTGCATTGCTAGAGGTGAATTCAGTAGATAAGTGGATAGACAATATTACTCTATCTAGGGTGTTGTCTAAAACGTTTTCTCCTTGCTTGATTGACGCTACCATGTTATGTTTTGGCTTGGATTGAGGTTGGGTGACACTTATGTTATTATCTTCACCGTAATCCTCCGACCTTATTGGTATGTTGGGTGAGTTGTCTCTGAAGGAGCAAGTTTTTTACTTGCTTTCAGAGATCGTTGCAACTATCTGTGGTGTGGCCATGGTCTCTGTGGAACTCGCAGTAGTAATATTTGGACCTTTTGTCTGCTAGAGCTCTTATTGACGCTGGTTCCCAAAATAAATCCTTATGATTCATCCAAATCTCCCTTCTTGATTTTGTGAGGGGTGTTTTGGAGAACGGTGAGCTGCTGAACATTGATTCTTTTCCTATGACGAGTGTGGTGATTTTCCATTTCTTGATCGCTTCATCCGTTAGGAGTCTTCTATGGACATTTTCTCGCCTCGCTCATTTTTGAGCTCTTTATTGTTTTCTTCCTCTATTTGGATAAATTTCTCCACCATTTACTGGAGATATCCTGATATTTCCAGCATGTCTGGTGTGGGTTTCTTGTATAACTATCTGGACCTCATACCCTTCATGAATGCCCCTACAACATCTGGTACGTGATATCTTTGAATTCCAGGCATTATGAAACAAAGGGATCACGTCATTCTACGATGCTTTCCTCACTTTGTTGTGCAATGTTCATTAAGTTTGTGAATGTCTTGGTGAATTTCTTGTTTTGATAGAATATGCCTTTGAAGTAATATGCTAGTTGGGCCCAGGCTCGAATGCTTTCCTTGGGAAAACTATCATACCAAACTATTGCAGCCAATGCCAGGTTGGGAATTAATTTACACACCAATTGGATAGGTGCGTCACAAATCCTCATGTTGGTTCTAAAAGAGTCTACGAATTTTCTTGGATCAGTCGTTCCGTTTTAGTATTTGAGCTTGGTAGGTAGTTTGAAGCCTTTTTGCATTGTAAAGTTTTGTAGCTCTTCCACCAACAAGGAGTGTTCCACTTCATTCTCAACATCATAGTTCCCAAATTAGTCTGGGTTTTCAGGTTGTTCTCTTGGCTGCTTCTTTTCTATTCTCCATTCCTTCTCGGGATCCTGAGAAGCTTTGTGGTTGTTCTCTAATCCCTTCATGGTGCTGACAAATAACTTGTAGTGTTGCTCCCTATTTTCTTCGAGAAAATCCACGAATGCCAACTTTTCCTTATCCACTTTATGAGAATTGCGCTTCCATATCGTCTCTATATTATCGAACCTCTTCAATAATACAGGCCCTAGCCAGCCCAACATGTTCGTCAGTGGTGGTAGGTTTGTAAGATGGGGTAGATTTACCAATGGTTGTGTTGACTCTGTCATGTTCTCAGGTTGGCTTGTCTGCCTCCTAATCCTTGACACTATAACTTAAAAGGAACAAATGAATTTCGTTTCCCTACAGATAGAGCCACTGATTTGGTTATTCCCTTTAAATGATGGTGGCAGTTCCAGTTTGTGATTAGCTAAAGGTGCTTTAATCCTACAATGAATTTCCTAGATTGGATCCGAGATAAGAGATTTAATGCTTCAGTTAGCATTGTGTGTTTATGTAAAGTATTTCTAATGGCTAAATGTTACTTACCTTTCTTCCTTAAGCCTTCATCTATTTACATGATTCTTCACCCTACTTTATCGAGGTGTTGCCTGATATGTAGGTCGTGCTGATCGTGACCATCGTGATGGTATATAACCTTATGATGCCCATGTTATGTTCCAAGTTTTTCTGATTGTTGGCCGAGTGGTAGCATTTTGTATGATAGTGGTTGGATTACACCTAGTACGAGGAGCGATCTTCATCAATTGGTGTTCGCTTCTCGTCTAGGCGAGCACTTCACTGACCTCGCTAGGTTACACACTGTATGGGCTGGACCTAATGTTTGGGCCATATATATAACACCATCTCCAACCACCAGAACCTACAACCACAAATCATGACCTCTTGCCACTAGAATCCGGAAGTGGGTAGATTAGGGTTAAAGTTTAGTTTGATTTATTTTGTACTAGATCAAGATTAGTGTTAATCTTCTTTATAGTTTGTCACTTTAAATGAAAGTAAGGGTATGTAGATTTGTCATTTTGAGGGAACATTTAAAGCAATTTTTTTAAATAAAAAATATAGTATGCATCTAATTATGATGGAATAAACCAAAATGAATATTTATATTGGGAAAGAGAGAGTATTTAAGTTAAATTGGTGTAATCTAACGATGAATATTTTCACTTTATTTTTTTCCACTTTTTTGCAAAATATTAATGAAATATAATGAATTTTTTTTGTGATTGATGTTCTTGTTGTGTTATATCCTTTTCAAAGTTTATTTATAACTACTGGAAAATAAGTACTTATGCACTGGTATGAGGATACCAATGCTATGATAGCGGTGCTAGTAATCACATATACACTGGTAAAAGCATAAATGTTTTTGAATAATGGTGCCTATGTTGGAATTTATAACCGTTAGTAAAAGTATTGGTGCAATCGATCGGTGCCTAAATGAAAATTAGGATGGAAATGAAACTATTCAGCATCGGTAAGGTTTCTGCATATGCTTAGTACCAGTGCTGGTGCAAAATTTAGGCTGGAAATACATATTTCCAGCACCGGATAAGTTTCTCAAGTTTTTGAATGAGAAGCTCCCCCAAACCTCTATGGTGCGAAGAGAATTTTATGTTCGATGGGAATGGAGTATAAAAAATATACATGCATGCCCCAATGACTGTGTTTTGTATCAAGGTGATTTGGAAAAAGAGGTGGCTTGCCCCGTATTCCATGTTTTTCATTATAAGGAAAAGTGAAATGAGGTTGTCGATGAAGAGCTTGTTATAAAGGTAAGGAAAGGGGTCCATACGAAATGCGTTCCAGTTATCTCGAGGCTGATGAGATTGTTAAAGAAAACTAAGGATGCAAAGAACATGACATGGTACATTGGAAAGGATTGTAATGATGATGATATTATCCGAGGAATTTGGGGATGACTTTGTGTACTGATGGTGTGGATCCTTTTGGTAACATGTCATCGAAACATAGCTCCTAGCTAGTTATGTTGGCCATTTACAATCCACCTCCGTATTTGTGCTTGAAGAGGAAATATGTGTTGATGCATTTGATAATTTGAAGGTCGAGACAATACAAAAATGACATCAATACCTATCTAGTCCATCTCCTTGAAGATTTAAAGTTTTTGTGGTCCAACGGTGTTGATGTGTTGGATGGTTTCTGTGGGACCGAGTTCAAATTGAAGGCGATGCTTTTCTGTACGAAAATGATTTCCCAACTTATGGTAATCTTTTAGGTTATGTGGTTAAAGACCACAAGGCATGTCCTATATGTGAGGAAGGTACATATTTTCAGTTGTTGAAGAATGGTAGGATAGAAAATTCCTCTCGAGGAAGCATTTGTTACGAGATGACACACTTCATTTTTTCGATAGGAAGGAGAGGAGGAAGGGGTTAAAAATATTTAATGGGGTTTCAATCCACAAAAAAGTGAAGAAATTGAATGTTCTACTTGGAAAAATATTATTGCCTCAAATGATGGACCGTGAAAGAAAAGATCAATCTTCTTTGATTTGCCGTACTGGAGAATTTTCGCCATTGTTTGGATGTGATGCATATAGAGAAAAATGTGTGCAAAATTTTGACTGGAATGCTACTTAACATTTCTGGTAAGGCGAATGATATTTTGAATGCATCGAAGGACTTGGTTGAGCTCAGTTTTTAGGGTGATTTAGCTCCGGAGGTGAAAGCGATGTGGACGTACCTACAACCCGCCCCTTATAGTCTTTCAATCAGTGAGAGGAGTTTGGTTTGTGAGTTTATTCAGGTAATCAAGGTACCATCTGGCTAATGTTCCAATGTCAGTCATTTTGTGAATGATGAATTGCTTCTTATTGCGTTGAAATTTCATGATTGTCACGTCCTGATGCAACAACTGTTGCCCGTTGCCATCTGCAGTGTCATGGAGAAGGAGGTGATATTTTTCATTATGGGCATGCGTTTCTTCTTCAACACCATTTGTCGTAAGAATATTAGCCGGAAATAACTTGATGAGTCCAAGCGTGAGGGGGCTGTAGTGCAATGTTTGTTTTAGAATTACTTCCGCCCGATGCTAGCATTAGGGTTCTGTAGTGCTATGTTTGTTTTATAAGTATTTCCCCCCTCCTCCCCGAGTGTGAGGGGGATGTAGTGTTATGTACAAAATTGTAGCCGACCCCGTGCCAGTATTATCCAAAGGCACATCACAAAGTAGATCATTAAATATTGAACTTCAAATATGGTTGGGAAGAGAGCACTTGGAGTTCTATAGAAAGTGCACAGTGGTAGGAAGAATAGGATCCCACGGTCCAAAGGTACACTTTACACACCCTACAATGCTAAGTTGATGAAAGGTCATCTTTACATTTTACAGAACATTAGTGAGACTGCAATTTATGTTGAAGAGCACTTATTAATGTTAGAAGAAATATATCCCTAATGACCATCGAATCAGATACAATTGGAGCCTTCTTCAACATTTGTGAATTGGTTTTATAATCGTTGTAATGTAGACGGAATGCCTGCTAAACTCAGGGCATTTTCAAGGACACCCAATTGCATCGTGAAAAGATATCAGGGCTATGACATCAATGGATTCAATTTTGCAATAGTGGACAAGGACAATAAGAGCAAAATTCAAAAAAGTGGGGTCTACGTGGAATCTGAATTTATGTGGCAGGATAGTAAGAGAGACAAAAATCCTATCATCCCAGTTATGGCTTTTTATGGGGTGATTGAAAATATTTGGGAGTTGGATTACGTTGAGTTTAGATGTGTTGTCTTCAATTGTAGATAAGTTGAAAATGGTATGGGGGTTCTTTTAGAGAAGCCCATGGGTTTTATGTTGGTGAACTTGAATTGAGTGGGTTACGAGGATGAAATGTCACCTTAGCCGCCCAAGCCCAAGCTTGCCAGGTATTTTATATACAAGACCCAAGTAAAGATAAGTGACATGTTATATTCCATGGGAAGAAGTTATATTTTGAAGGTGAGATTGATTGGTCTGTCAAATCTAAAACTGCAGAGTTTCCCTAGGCTTTTATGAGTTGGAGAATGTCAATGGATCACCCGTAGGTAGACGATCACACGATGATGGATTGTGGGTAGACGGGAATGGTCATATTATGTATGGCGATATTGTCTTGAAAAGGAAAAGATAGGGGAATAGGTTTAGTGTATTATATGCTTTCGTACCTGGGAGGTCATCGCCGTACCTCTCAAAGATACAATTTATAAGCTCTAAATGCTTACTAAATACAATTAAGTAGATAGTGGCAAGTCGGGGTCATCCACAAA
>JAULKM010053949.1:0-12614 GCA_032355605.1 Rubia tinctorum
ATAATTATAGGTGTGTTATTAAATTTCACATTTAAATTTATTTTGTTAGGTAAATTTATTTGAATTAAATATTAAAGAAAAAATAATGAGTAGGATAGAGAGAATCAAGTGGGGTCCATGAAGTGGTTTCTAAGTGGTTTCAACCATTGTGGAAAAAAATGGAGTGATTTAGTCGTGGTTTGAATTGCTGAGTTGGAGGAGATAGATATATTATTTAATGAAATGAAACCACAATAGTGGTTTGAGAGTGGTTTTACCATTGTACATGGTCTAAATACTTTGGACTTATGACAAATGAAATGAGTGGATGAAATTGAATTTATAAATGCAAAATTAGAATGAGTGGATTGAATTCAAATAATTTCAAAATATGAGTGCACGGTTTCGGTGTTGTAAGCCTTTATCGCGAATTCAAAATGAGCTTCCGAATCTCAATCAGTTCAAATGCATGTTTCGACTTTTGGAAGTGCACAAAAATAAACAGAGTCATCGTATGACACTTTCAACGGCGGTTCAAACCAAACTACCATTGATCATATTAAGTTAACAGCAGTTATTAACCAACCGCTGTCTACCGCCAAAACACATGTTTCGAGATTGAAACATAGAATAGACGTGATTCCAAAGAAGAAGAAAATCATAACTGTCATGCAACAGAACCATTAATGACGATTCATGCACTAGTGACATCATCAATTAACAAGAATAATTAAAGAATAAACGCTTAATAATGATTTAAAAAATCGTTGAGCCTGCATTCAATTAAAGAACTAGCATTGAAGTTTCGTTATTAACCCCTCTCCAGGCGGACTTTTCCGCAGCCTCCCTACTCTCCCGAAAAGTTTCAATTTTTTTTAATCTTCCCCATCTTTCCATTTCAAGAAAATGGGGATATAACAATTTATTTAATTAATATTTATGTTAATAAACTTGTCTCAACACATTAGATTTGTTCATCGACCTGATCGATTAGATCGCTGTGTTCATGATGATAAATCGATTTAATTGTTTGCGTCAATGTATTGTTTTCGTTCTATTTGTACAGATAGTGTGTTCGTATTCTGTTTGCATTTTTATCTCAGGGTTTCCATTAATTTGGACATGTCAACTCTGTGTTTTTCAAGATCTTTACAGTTTGAACAACATATATTGTGGTTGGATCAAGTGGTGTTAAAGTTGTAGAAAATTCCTATTTGGCGTAGTGATCTTAATGTGTACTATGCTTTTCTCAGCCAAGTGATCATGATTTCGCGGGAAGCGAATTAATATCCCAGAGGGCGATGTTACAATTTTTATTGGATTTCTAATCTATAATAGAATAGAGGATCAATCTGGTTGACATGCAATTCAAATATCCTTGCAATATGTTGGTTATTGCTATAGGTTAGTTAGATTTGATGTAAATTCTACTTATTGTAATCGATGTTGGGCGTTTTTCCCAACATCTTTGAAATGATTGCTTGAAAAAAGAGAGTAAAGTGTTAAAATAACCCTACATTTTGGTTGAAAGTGCCAATATAACCCTGCAATCTCAGAAAGTGTCAATCGAACCCTTGACTTGGCTGACTTTTTACTCAACATTTATTTGATCGGATTCTGGTGAAAAGATAATTTTGCCCTTGAGTTAAAAAAATTTAAAAAGAAAATTATGAAACCCTCCCCTTTCTTCTCATTTCTTTCCACCACCGAGCACCCCTCCCCCTCCCCTATTTCTTCCGCCGCCGGCTAGGTTTCCCCTCATTTAATTTTCTTGTTTTTTTCGCAGACCTTTTCTTCCACCGCAACGCTGCCGTTCATGCAATGCCGCCGGCCCAAAATTCCTAAACCCTTTTTCATTTGATGGCAGTGTTCGTCAGAGGCAGAAGGATTTTGGGGGTTCAAAATTCCTGTTTCGAGCTTGCGACTTCCTGTGGGGTGGTGGCGAGGAGGTTTTCGAGCTTGCGACTTGCTGTGGGCCGGATTTTGGGGGTTCAAAATTCCCCGCTCGAGCTCGCGATTTGTTGTGGGGTGGTTTTGAGGAGGTTTCCGAGCTCGTGACTTGTTGCTGGCCAGATTTTGGGGGTTCAAAATTCCCGACTCGAGCTCGCGATTTGCTGTGGGGTGGTTTCAAGGAGATTTCCGGCGGGGATGAGAGGAGGGAAGATGGGGAGGGTAGTTGTAGGTTGGTGGCAAAGTGGTGACGGGTGGTAAGGTGGTGGCTTGGTGATGCTGGTGAAGTTTCTGTCGAGGTGGTGGTGGAGGTACTCCTCCAAATCTGGTGCTGGGCGGAATGAGGGAGTTGGCTATATCGGTACAATTTTTTAAAAAAAATTAAGGTTAGATTGACACATACAATAATTAGTTAGGGATAAATTGACATTTTTTGATATTGCATGATTATATTGGCACTTTTATCCTAAATTTTAGGTTATAAATTAATTTACAAAAAAACACTAGCATTTAAAATAATATATTCTAAGTAATATTCATATATTAGTTAATCAAATTAACTTACAAGATAAAGCAACTCCTTAACTAAGAAGCTGTTACATTAAAACCGATTAACAATAATAGCTTTTAAAAGTGCTTCCTTTTATATTTAAAAATGAATTAAAAAAATATCACCCAATTCTGATATGATAATTTGGGTCCAAACCTGAAACTAATTGGACCCGAACTCAACTCGAAATTCGATTCTGACATGATAATCTGGGTCCAAACCCGAACCCGACTCCACCCGAACTCAATCCGAAACCCGATCATGACCTGATAATCTGGACTCTAACCCAACCCAACCGAATCAATTTGAAATCTTATTCCGACCCAAACATGATTCAATCGGAATATGTTTCAAATTGAACCCAATTCAACCTGACGTATAATCAACTTGTAACTGATTCAACCCGAGAAATAACATGCATAACTTGATTCATAATCAACTAGGAAAATAACTGACAATTAGATTGATCCATAATCAATCTAATTTTGACCATATGTGTAGTAATTTATTTAGTTCAAAATATTTGAAACTTTGCGGCTGGGCATATATGAGTGAACGGAAGGGTCTCAAAAGTTAACACTGATTACTTCTATACAATATTGGAAAATTACATTGTGGGTCTAAATTGTATTACTCCATAATCCATTATTTCAAAATACATGATTTTTGTTATTCTTGCCTAAATATATAAATATTAAATAAATTTTTTTTTGTGAAATGTTAGAAAACGCTAGTACTTGTCTAGAGTAACTGAAACCGTAAGGTCCGTAACCCATTTTTAAAACTTTTTTCTTTCCTATTCTAGCTTTCTTTCCGATTCGATCCGACCCAACAAACAGATTTCGACACTTTCCAACTTGACCCGACCCGACCCGACCAAGAGACTTCGACCTGTTTCAACCCTACCAGAACCCGATCCAACATGACCAACAAACTTCGATCCGTTTCAATCCGAACTCGTTTTGACCATACCTGATCCGACCAACAGATTTTGACTTGTTTCAACCCGAACTCGATTGAGTCGAACTCGAACCTGACTCGAATAACCGAATTGACACTTCTACATGCACCCTCTTTCCATAAACCGCCAACTACCCTGATGCAGAATTTCAGTTAATTATTAACCTCTCTCTTTTTTTCTTTGACTTGTCTTCTAAACAAAGACAATTTTAAATGGAATTCGACTGTTTTCCACACTATCACTAGTCCCCAGATTTTGCACCACCACTACAAGTATTGCGAAAGCCATATATTTTTACACAATGATTGATGACGAAGAATTCGTAACTGTGGTCATGTATCTATGGATTCAATTTTTTCTTCCGCATACTGGTTCACAAATTAATTTGACCAAAAGACAATGACTTGGCCTTTTTTAGCATACAGTACGGACTCACCCAGTCGTGTTTTTTTTTCTGATTGAAACATTTGAAGGTCGAGAAATTTATAGCTTCCCATTCCTACAGAAATTGAAAACTTTATAAAGATCTGTTTGTCAGAAAATAAACAAGTGCAGTTACTAGAGAAAAATACGATCATAGCCATCTGCTGATAGTTATCTTTTCATTCAAAAATTTAAAGAGAAAATAACAGATAATGTGTACACTTTTAGGTGACATTACAAGTTACATTCCTCTCTTTACAATGTTCCTAAAATGTTTCTAGATTATTATGAAATGTTTTCAATTAGCTCCTTTATCGGATATAAACGTTTTAATTAAGTTAATGGACTCGTCAATAATTACCGGTATTTAAAAAACTATAATCTAACTTAGGCTAAATTAATTACTAAAAAATTTCTCTTCTTCCATTTTTTCCTCACTGCCTCCTCCTCCATGTTTCAAACACTACAAATCAACCATACTCATTGTCTCTTCTATCGTCTTTGTTCTCCATATTTTCTGCTTCCCAATGACTACACTATCACCACTAGAAAGGACGATTCAATGTTGACTCGCCTAAACCGGTCAGTAATATATGAGAATAAATTGAGAATATTTCATTATAATGTGGGAATGTTTTGGGAACAATTTTCCAAAAAGGATCAAATTATGCAATTTTGCTTAAAATGGACGCCAAATCTATCAGTTTCCTCTAATTTTAAGGTTCAATCATTATTATATTAGATTATTATAAGAAAAGTGAATGAACACGAAGTGAAAGAGAATACTCCATCCTTTTGTCACGTTTGACTTTCTAAATTTAGGTCTTATTATTTTTATAAATTAAAATGTATTGAGAGAATCGAGTGAAGAGATTAAAATATTTAATGAGTGGTAAAAAATGATTCGCTTTTAACATAAAAGGAAAGTTGTCAATCTTCACAAAACATACGAAAAAAAAAAAATGTGCCAAAATTTAGAAATCAGAGGGAGTAATATGCAAAAAAGGTGAATAAAATTTAGTCAGAAAGTCCGCAAATTATATCGTACCTCCGGTGTACCTTCTACACCGTATCCCCAGTATTATAAAATTTAATGGAATGGTGGTACATAGTTATTTTTATTTTTTGAAAACGTAAAATCCTTATTAATTAACTTATTTTTTAAACTTATTAATAGATATACGATGAGTATTGTATCATCAGTGTGCCGTATGAAAATTGCAGAGAGTCATTTAAAAAAGGAATATTCTATCCGTTTCTCTATTATTGACACACTTTTCTTTTTGGTAAGATTCCTTCGATTTCATCCACTCGTTATACTTTTTACATTTTTACATTCAATTACATTCATTCATTTTCTTCTCATAAATTCAAGCATCTAAACTTATCTTGTCACGTAACGGTTAGAAGAAAAGGATGAGGAAAACCTTGGAAAAAGTCAAACAAGTGGAGGAGCGGTAAAAGTTTTTTGGTCCATGAAATGTTTCTGGACACCGCTTACGTTCATTGAATCAGCTGAGTACGTCTGCAAATCAGTTATTCAGTGATTCCTCTAAGCTTCGAAATATAGGTCAGGCTTTGTTTCGTTCTGCTCCATAAGTTCCAAGGGGTGTTGATAATTATAAGGTTTAAAGAGCAAATAAGCAAACTAGATACAACCAAAATTGCACATAATTTTTTATATGGTTTTCAACAAACATGTTTGACTACAAATATTGGTCGTTGACAATAACGACACATGAAAATTTTGATATTTAGAAACTACATGGTACGACGAATCTAACAATATCACATACGATAAAATTATTGTTCATATATGTATTTAAACATGTGATCAAAGTTCGACAACTTTTGTACAGATTCTGTGCAGATTTCGCTAGGACAGAGACAATACTTTTTTTTAAAAATTTGAAATTGAGAAAGTCTCTCAAACAATGATAAATTTTAATACTTGCTACCGTGATCAGTTTGATGTTGGCGTATATCTCTAACGAGTATGCAACTTGCAAATGAAAAATGTTAATTCTTAATACTTGCTACCATGATTGGTTTTAGATAGGACAATATATATATATATATATATATATATATATATACACACACACATATACACACACTCCCTCCATCTCAGTTCAAACTGAATATTTCACTTTATGTCACCATTCATTGTCCAATTTTAACCACATATTTGAATAGATATATAAATAATAGTACTAGCGTGCGTGATATTGTTGGATTCGTCACAACAAGTAGTTTCTCAAAAGTAACTTTTTGTTTGCCATTATTATACGTAGTTAAACATATTAACGGTTAGACAAGTTTCTTGATGAACGTGAAAAAGATTCAGTGTAACTTGAATTGGGACAGAGAGAGTATATTGAGTTGGTGGATTGAATCATTGAGCTCGGAGAGATTTAATCGAGAGGTTTGGACGATTTTACAGTAGAACAGTACTTTACCCTTTCTTTCAACCACATTGTACAGCAGAACATTACTCAAATATAAATTTCTGACAAAATGTATTTCAATTGAGGGGTTGGATTCTAAGATTTTATTATTAATTTTTTTAATATATAAAAAATAGAAAGAAGAAAGGAACACTACACATGAGAGTTATGGTTCAAGTGAGTGCAACTATGGCGAGGGTCGTAGGTCCATCACCACGCTTCGTTGGTAGAAACAATACGAAAGTGGATTTGAAAACAAAAACAAAGAGGAAATGAGTGGGGTTGAGATGAGAAAGCGTGCTCGTAAAATCTGCATCCCACATTAGGTACAATTTCATTATATTCGGTGGACGAACAACACTACACAAAAACCCAAGGTTGGGAAGGTCAATATCAACGTTTTCTGTACATCCCTAAATTACGCTTAATGTTTTTTTTAAAAAAACATTAAGTGATAATCGATGTCGATGTCGATGTGATAATCAATTGCTTCTGGCAAGCAATTGTAGGAAATAACAACACTACACGCTTAATGATTCCTTATTTTATATTATCCATCCCAGCAAAAATGACACAATTTATTATTATTATTATTTTTGTCCGTACTTTGAAAATTACACAAATTATATAGCAATGAATATTCTGTTAAATTTTCACAACGTCTTCTTTATCTTTAACAACTTTCAAACTGGACCCACAACTTGTTCAAAATATTCATACATTTTCACAATTATTCTCTGTCACATCAGGTTGCATAAAAGAACGAGTCAAAAGCAAATGTGTCATTTTTGTCGGGACGAAGGTAGTAGTAAAATTTACTTTATAAATTACAATCACATTTTTTTAAATAGTCTTATGTTAATATTGGGTTTTCTTATATTTATAATTAGAGTATACACGATTTCAATAGCATTTAATCAGTGTCACCAATTTTTTTAGTATAAAAAATAGTGTTATCATATATGAATGGTCATTAATAGTTTTGTGAAAACTATTCATTTCTAAGGTCAAATTTAAAGGATGGCCGTTCAATTGTAATAACCGATAGAGCTAAGGTTTTTACTTAAATATACAAACCACTTCCTCACAATTCTGCCACTTCCTTGTGTTCTTTCCTTCTACATATTCTTTTCCCTCCTTTCTCCCTTTCTCAGCCAAATCCGCTGCTTCCCTTCTCCCATCCTCACGAATTTGGCTCGCTAAATCCGCTTACCTTCTCCCGTTCTCAAAATCCGTCTCGCTGCCATCGTTCTTAGCCAGTGAACATTTTAGAGAGCATTGGTTTCGTCTCCGGCCACCGTTTGCATCGGAATAAGGGAGCATTGGTTTCGTCTCTGCGAGTACTATATTGTACTATACTCACACGGTAAATTCAGATTCCATTTGAATGAGAAATGAGGGTTCAAAACTGATTATTTGAAGAATAACATTTTGGATTTTGTGGGACATTTGAAATATCACATTGGAATTGGGAGAGCAGTATTTCTAGTACAAAGTTGTGATGAAAACACTAGGGATGTCAACTAGTGTCGTGGGAGACCTACTTAAGCCCACACGCGCGCTTTGGGATGGGACGGTTCAGGCTTGATCTTGAGTTTTCGGGAATGTTCAGTTCTAACAGGGCCCATTCTCTTTTTGGACCATGACCCAAATTTGATTTTTGAACTTCCCAACGGATAGTCAATTCTCCTGATTGCAGAGGCGTGAAAAGCTCCTAGTCTTCTTCCCTTGTTATTGCAGAGTGTGGATTGCTCCCGATCTTGCTCCTTTCTGAATTGAAGAGGCGTGGACTGATCCACCATTTGCTCCTTTCATTACTGGCTTTGGCATATAAAAGAATGCCCCTAATCTCATTCTAAAACACACCAAACATCCTCCTCTCCACAATCCTTCTTTGTTCTTCTAGAGTTTTATAGTTTTCCTTGTTTTTCCTTGTTCTTCATCGAGTCTAAGAGTAAGGCACAAAGGTTTTGATTCGTCGCTTTCTGTTTTTGGATTGTGAAAGGTATAATTCTGTAGCAATATAATTTTAAAAATTATTTTTTACGCATTTGTGTAAATGAGATTATCCATATCATGATGATATTAAATAGGGCGAACGACTTCAGGGGCTTTCCAACTCTTCCCATCATTCACCTTTGGTGCCCCTTTTTTCAACACCTTTCATCCATGAACTAACAAAAGTGCTCAATCGTGATCGTTCCATCCGATCAACACATCAAGTTCGGCCAAAAAAATCAAATTTAAGGGCAAAATAGTCATTTTATTTTTCATTTTTAATTTATGTTTTCCATTTCCATTTCTTTTTTTCCACTGCGTTCTTCTTCTCTGATTTTCTATCCCATTCTTATTCTCCACCCCCTCCCGTTTCCTTTTCTTCTCTGGTCTTCTGCAACGGCGGCACCGTCGCACCGGACTTCTCTATGACCATAACTCCCTCGTCGCTGATGGCCTTTGCTACGACCATAAGTGGCCCCTCCGCCATGCCTGAACCCTACCCTCCGCTCCACTCACACTGCCATGCCATCCGCTCTCATCTGATCTTGCGCTGTTGAGGATGGTGAAATTGACGACGGAGAAGGGGTTGAAGATGGGGACCGTTTATTCAGAGGTGATGGGTGTTAAAATTGGCGAGGATCGTAATGGTGGCGCTGCCTTCTGTCGGAGTAGGTGACCAGTGTCGCGTGGATTCGATGGGCTGGGATGGAGGAGCAGCGGGGCTTCCAAGGTTTATGATTTGGCTCAGTGCTGACTGATTTGGATAGGGTCCTTGTCGGCGGTGAGAGTGGTGAAGGAGGAGTTGGGGGAGATGGGGAGGAAAGATGAGGTTGGTGTTGTCGGTGGCAGTGGCGGTGGATGGTGGTCTAACGGCGGAGGGAGGTGGTCTAGTGGAGGAAGGAGGTGGTTTTGGCTAGGGGTGTTAAAAAATACCAGACCCAAAAGTTTTACATTTTAACGGCCCCGGGTCAGGGCAGCAAAATTTTTATTTTAGGGTACTTGGGATACCCGTTAAACTTTAAATATATTTAATTAATTTTAATGTTATATAATATTTGATGTTACATAATATTTTTTACATATCTATCTACTCTCAATTCTTAGTTGTACATACATATGTAATACTAACTATTAAATAATGTGAATTATATAATATTCAAGTACTAAATGTTCAATCATTATTCAACCCCAAATTGTCAATTGTTCACTCTGAGTTTCGCCCCTTCCCTTTCAGCCTCAAATTTTTAGTTGGGCCAACAACCACAACTTTATTTAGCTGTACATCCAATTGAAACTTTTTACAATTGGTTTTCACATTTTTCATATCAAACTTTCATAACTTCTCCCCTAAATTAAAATTTTAGACAATGATTTTTCCCGTCATTTCAGCATATTTTGTTATGTTCATCCAAACTAGGAAATGATGATGATGATTAAGGACTTGTTACTCTTAGTGATTATTATATGCAGAGTTTTTATATGATAAAAGGAGATAATTATTTGTACAAAAAATGTCACGAGAATCCAACTGTTAAACTACATTGTCATCGTTGTAATAATATTTTTCTTGCACTAATACAAATTATGTAATATAATGAAATAATAATTTATCTCAAATATTTTTTTTTAAACATCAACGGCTACCCTGTTACCCCGCCTGATCAATCTGGGTACTTTCAAGTCGGACCACGAGCAGCATTTCCAACTACCAGCACATGCGGGTACCCGGATGTGCGGGTACCCAAAAGTGCGGGTATCCGCATTTGAACACCCCTAAATTTGGCTAGAAGAAGGATAGGAAGGAGAGATGGACTGAATAGTTATTTTTTAAAATGTGAAAAGTCTTTTCTACCCTTATATTTGTTAAAAATTAAGAAACTACTATATTGACTTCTGATTTAATGGTTTGACCGGACGGAAGTATGATGAATTGACACTTTTGTTAGTTCAGAGATGAAAATGATTTAAAAAATGAGGGGCAAAAGGTGAACGATGGGAAGATTTGGATGACCCCTGAAGTCGTTCGCCCAATTAAATAGGCTCTGGATCTTTTGTTACACTTTTATGTAACACTATGTGTTACACCAATGAAATCTTGCCACTCAAATTGTAAATTATTGACCTGTTTCAACCCGAACCGTTTCCAACCTAGCATGATACTCCGAACTGACATCTTTAAATGTAACTATGAGTGTGATTCATTTACATTTGTGGATGCACAAGGCGCGATGAGTGAGGAGAAGATGCAAAATTTCCCCACCCTACGTACATGGGCGTTGCTATCCAATAGAATCAGGTTAAAAAAAGGACACAATGAGGGAGGTCTTTACGTTTTAAATTACGGTGCTGCTGCTTTAGTTTCTTTTGTTAATTCAAATAAAGCCAAAGCCTCCTTTGAGCTATGGCATAGTCGGTTAGGACATGTTCTTTTTTTTAATGTAATTTCATCTTTAAATAAGACTGGTAGTCTGTCAGTTACTAGTTTGCTGTCAAAGCCTCATTTATATACTTCTTGTGAAATGGCTAAGGGCAAGCGTCTTTCCTTTAATGATAATTTAACACGCACACCATGCGTACTTGATTTAGTTCATTGTAACCTATAGGGACTCTCACCCATTGTCTCTCGCGTCGGGTATCTTTATTATGTTATTTTCATTGATGATCACTCTCGGTTTACTGGGTTATATCCTCTACGACGTAAGTCTGATTTTGTAGAGGTTTATATGCAATTTGATACCTTTGTTGAGAATCAGATTTCCACTACTATTAAAAAAAATCAGAGTGATGGTGGAACCGAGTTTGTGAATCATCCCATGCGATCTCATTTTCGTCTAAAGGCATTCATTATCAAATTTCATGTCCGTATACTCCAGAGCAAAATGGTTGTGCATAAAAGGAAGCATCGTCATATCACCGAGACTGTTTTGTCATTGTTATTTCACTCCGGACTTCATCATTCATTCTGGTATGATGCTTTTTCAACAACAATCTATACCATTAATAGGCTGCCCACTCCTGTATTATCTGGTCAATCTCCTTACTCCATTATTTTTGGCTCACCGCCTGACTACTCCAACTTTCATGCGTTTGGATGTCGTGTTTGTCCATACCTGAGGCCTTATTCTGTGCACAATTTAGAACCCCGGAGTATGTCATGCATTTTTTTTGGGATACAGTCCACAGTACAAGGGTTATCGATGTTTTGATCCTCTTACCAAGAAAGAGTACATCACTCGTCATGCTCGGTTGGGTGAAACTTATTTTCTGGGTTCCCGTACTGGTTCTGTTGCAGATGCTTCGTCACTGGATGTTTCAGCTATTTTGGAGCCATCTTCAATTACCTCAGAGATATTTGAACCATCTTCCTCGGAATCACCCATTATTTTGGATAATTTCATTTTGCATAATTCAGTGGATTCTCCAGCAGCAATGCTGCATCAACAGACGCCAGCACTGCCCTTACTGGCCGCGCATGGGCCACACGCACTGCCTCAATCTCCAATGTGTGTCGTACACACGCCGACACACCAGCCTCCGCCGAAGTCATCTGTAATTTTTGAGAATCCACCATCGCCATCTCGGCCGCCAGAAGTCCAGTTGGACAACGCCGCTGGAGCTCACGTGCTACCAGACAATGTCGCGTGTGTCGTCCATGCACCGACCTCGCCACTGGTCCCAACCGCAGTGGGTCGCTGCTCACCATCTCCAGATCGGTTGTCGACCTCATCGTGCATTGACTATGATCCCACCTCGGGATCTGTGCTACCAGTCTCAAGCTCGGTGTCTTCTCCAGTTTCAGTCCCCTCTTCCCGGCATTCGATGGTGACTCATTCTCGTATTGGATCTTTACAGTACAAGGATTTTTCTAATTATGATATTTCTGGTTTATTGGGTGTTTTATTTGCAAAGACTGAGCCTCGAAGTCATCGTTTTGTGGTCAAGGATCCAGACTGGGTTGCTGCAATGGATTCAGAGATGGCTGCTTTACTCGATCAACAAACATGGGAGTTGGTTCCCCGACCTTTTCGTGTAAATGTTGTTGGTTCTAAATGGGTGTATCGTTTAGAGTACAAGTCTGATGGTTCATTTGATCGGCACAAGGCCCGGTTAGTTGCTCAAGGTTTTTCTCAGTTACCTGGTTTTGATTATGATTATACATTCAGTCCGGTTGTGAAAGCTGGGAGGCCGTCGTCGTGCCTCTCAAAGATAGTATTTATATGCCCTAATTGCGGTTATACTACTAGAAAGTAGATAGTGGCAAGTCGGGGTCGTCCACAGAGAAGAGGGATATTCCTAAGCGTTTACA
>JAULKM010053958.1:0-12613 GCA_032355605.1 Rubia tinctorum
AGTTTGAGTCTAATGGATTTTTGGTCCTTACGAGCATCTAGATTCCTTTTTGTGAGCTTAATTTGTAGATTGGTCGTGAGCAATTTGGAGTATTTTATTGAAGGCCATTCGCAAGAATGGTAGAAGATTGAAGAGCATGAGTCAAACGTGGTAGAAGATAAAAGGATCGGAGAAGGAAGACAAAGAAGCGGAGGAATTGTGATTTGGAAGTTTGAACCAAGTTTTGAGAATTATCCGAGAAGAACCAGCGTCCAAGGATTGCACCATTGGATTCTTCTTCTCTAGCACTATATAATCGATTACAAGAACTCTCAAAACGGATCAACGGTCCACCCATAGCGACACAAAGACCGGTCGGGTGAAGAAAAAATGAGCACGCAGCCCGGGTGCAAGACCGCGCGCCCAAAGCCAAGGAAAACGCCCGGCTCAGAGTGAAGAACGTGCAGGCAATGCCTGACCGTGCGTGCCCGCGCATTAACCATGAGCCACAGCTCCATCATCCGAGCGCAAGACAGTGTTCCAGCGACCGCACCCAAATTCGCGGCCTCCGCGCGGCCGCTCCTTGCCCGCGTGCCCAGCGCCCAGCAACTCCGTAACATTCGTAACATGATTAATGTCATTTCGATATTGGATTTCATCACATACAATAACTATGAATCTATTCTAGTGTTTGTGACACGGGGTGTGGGCGATGGTCAATACTTTCCCATACCTATAACGTAGGGTGCGCATGTAATCTTCAGTCGGTATTGCCTCTATAATTAAAGGAGTGCAATGATGGCCCTACCTGTCGTGCAGATCTGAGTCTTCCCTGTATGATTACATCCCGGGCACTACACCGCGAATGCTTCTTGCTAAGCCTAAAAAGAAAAAGGGGTGAAGCACCTTATTGATGGCTCTAGGGTTGCAAAGCTAACCCTAATTTGCTACTTAATCTATCTTTGCCCGCTACCCTTCGGACCATCACTTTAACTTACTAGTGTATGGTTGATCGTATCCTTAACAATGGAAACCTAGGTGCACTTACACATATGGATTCGGACCCATCGTTACCTCAAGCGCATCGAGATTTCCCTCCCGAGGGGGTATCAACAGTGCAACAACATGAAATTAGACTTTGGTGTGTGCTAACTAAGTGTGATAATCATGCAATTCACAAGAACATGAAGAACAAGCCAACATAATAATCACAAAACACATGGATATAGGTAGATCCAGGAAATCTCACAAAATAGAAATTAATACCATAACACAAATATGATCCCCAAGTTATTTAACTACTCCCTAAGTACTGAACCCAAGTATTTCATTGGATTCAACACTTTTGAACAAAAGGAAATTAACAAGAAGAAAGAAAAGGAACCTAGAGAGAAGGAAGAGTAATTTCTCTCTCTAGCCGACTCTTGAAGATGAAATATGGGCATAAACTTCAACCTTATTAGACAAAGGTTCACATATATAAGAGGAAGGAATTGGCCCTCGAAAAAGGCCCAAAAAAAAACTTAGCAACCGCAATTTACACTGCCAGTGTTGAAAACCAGGGCTTATGCACATAAGTGTTAAATGGTATGTGCACCATGGCATAGTCCATGCAGCCTTGTGTGGTGCAGGCTGCACAGACTGACATGTGCTATGCAACCTCGTGTACTGTTGAGCACACATGCCATCACGGGTCGTGGGCTGGTGCCTCCTTTGGAGCTTATGATTCACGTACCCCATTTCATTTGGCATAACCCATCAGTTGGAAGGTCTTTTTACCGAAAACATTGGCACGCCCCATGCTATTTTTCACACCTTATGGGCTTGTCTTGATGTTTGGGACTTGGAACTGCACCGGCCATGTAAAACAAGCGGCCCATGCTCATACTTTTCCATTTGGAGGTGAAATTAGGACCCCTCGTGCAACGGCTCAAATAGACATGCACGGTCTATGCAAGGGCCTTTGCACGGACCATGTAAATTTTTACAGGCCTGCTCGGATGGTTCTTGCCTCGTGCACGAACCATGTCGAATGGTAGGCCGACTGATTTGTTTGCTCCACTAAGGATGAACCGCTTATTTGATTTGAGAGTTATTGTAGTTGATTTTATATTCCTCGAGAAAAGAATCCAATGATGCAACCCAAAAAGACTAATTATTCTCGCATTGTTCCTAGAACTCCGTACAGTTCTCGGACTACCATTTTTCCGCTTGTTTCTTGACCTTCTTGAACTTCGAATCCGCCTTTATTAAGCTCAATTCCATCTACTACCACCATTCAGAGTCTATGGCCTTCAATATACCACCATCCTTGTAAATAACATTCGATATCTTCTACCATCCTTGTGAATGACCTTCAAATATCACCTACCACTCTCGCAGATGTCCTTCTACAAAATAGTGATGAAAATGTACTCACGACAACCTACTAATGATATCACAAAAGAAAATATAGGTTCCTATGAATATAATGTGTCCATTAGCTTCAATTAAGTTTACAAATCTCCGTGTTTAGATAAAAAAAACAATAATGACCGTCTAAATCCTTTGTCGTGTAAACCTAACTTAGAAATCAACCAAACAAAAGATGATCATAAATGTGTGAAATGCATGCATAAATATGCACATAAATCTCCCCACACTTAAACGTTTACTCGTCCTTGAGTAAATAAGAATGAGAAAGGATCCAAGAGGCACGTAAAGAGAAATTAACTGATAGAGTCAACTCATTCCCAAGCCACCCTAGTTCCCCCAAAGATTGTATAACTCTCACAATTCTCACTCTCCCCAAAGATCCTAAAATAGCCAATCCACAAGATCCTAAAGTAGCCAATCCACCTAAAATACATAAACTAAAAAGTGGAAAAAGGCTAAGTAAAATTATAAGTGTTAAGCTAGATTACTAATATGAAGAAACAATCTAAGACAATCCAAGAGATGTTGATGAATAAACTGCCAAAGATGGCCAAAAGATGTCGGTGTAAAAGACCGTAAAAATGGCCAAAGTATGTTCGAGTTCCATTTCATTTTTTCTCAATTTATCTCATTTTCCATGGAACCCTTTTGAGTTTTAATCCTAGCATTCACAAATGTTGAACTCACGTTCTCACCTTTTTCCACATGGCTTCTCATTTTTCCTTAGATTTTCCAACCTAGATGGGCCTAGCCTCTCATTTTTACCTAGGTCTTTTGACCTATCCGAGCTTTCTTCCCTTCTTTAGCTAAGTTTCCCTTTCAGGATTCCAACTTAGCCAGGTATTTTTTTTTCATTTTTTGTGTAGCACAAAATGCCCCAAAGTTGAGCTTCAGACTACAAAAAGGATCATAAAAAACAAAAATTACAACTAAAAAATTTCATCCCAAAACAACTGCAAAAAAGAGCCATCACAACTAAAAACAAATGACCAAAAGTTCAAACATCCTAAAGATGGAAAGTACCAAAAATAAGGAAAACAGTCATCAAAAAAATCATCAAAGGCTAAAACATAAGCATAAGAGATGTTACCATAAAGGTGCTCCAACCCCTCCCCCACACTTAGTTTATGAATTGTCCCCAACACATGTAACCAAGGTGAGAGGAAAAAATGGAAGCATCAAGAGATGCTCAATGCTATCTCAGACGCCTGGCTCCGTGCCACTTCCCGCCCGGATCCTGATGGTTGTAGCCCTCTATGATTCTTGATGTCCTTAGCCTACCATTAATTTCCCTCATGCCAATTTACAGTATTTTCATATCTTTTCTGAGCTGGTGAATGTTTTCGTCAACCCTATCGAACCTCGGTGCGGTATCTCACTCTTGATAGTCCAACTAGGTACCGTCCCAATGGATATCCTGGCCAACTCCAAAAATGGCATCTCCCCATGAGTGCATGATTCTGGTAATTTTGGTTTATCCCACAAATGGTATGAATATGCAGACTGGAATGAGTCGTGCTCCTAGAACATGTTGAATTGTTGGTGCTGCCATGATTTTGTCTCGTGGTGAGAGGAGACGTATATGTTGTGGAGATGTGGCTCATAAGCAAGGATTCCTACGGTCATTGCACTTGCTAGACTCTACAAAATCATCGCATAGGTAGGAGACATTGTGCCTGCAAAAATCACATCCACCATGCCCTGTAGAATGATAAGACTCCTCCTGAATGTAAATAGATCCCTGTTAGGATGGCGCTGCTCTAAATAAATGCTCAACCGCGGACTGTACCGTTGAAGGCTGCTCAAATATCAGCGGCTACAACAACTGTAAAAACTAAGGGGTGGCACAAACTGCTAAAAATCAGGGGGATGCTGAGCGAACTGGTGGTCAATACGGAAAGTATGTGTTGGCTGGTCCCGGACCTAGCTATCCCCCTCATGCTACTCATCATCCTCATAAGGGGCACCCAATACCACTGGAGAGTCTTTATTAGGCTGGATCCTTAAAATCTGGCAGAATTCATTTTTTTTTATTTCTGGGGAAAATGGCAAATTGGAGGAAAATTGGAAGAGTTATGGCCAAAATGGTTTTAGAAAGTAAAGAGGGAGAACTCAGCTGGAAGGAGATTAGAAGAAGTTAGAGTTGTGAGGGTGAAAGACTGAGCATGGGGGGTTTATATGGGGGTTTAGGAGGGATTTATTTGGGTAAGCTGGGTAGGCTTCCTGGATCCCTAGGGAGGATCCGTCAAAATAAGAGAACACACCTATTACTCCGCCTATTTTACCTCAATTTTTTTGCCTTAGGCCAAATAACTGAGGTAAATGTTAATTTAATTAAAATTAAATAGTTTAACTGAGGTAGGTACAACATTGGTAACATGTGTCTCTGTCCAAGCATAACTAGTCATTCATGATATTCGCAAGTTCGAATGACTATTCAGTTTGACCGAATGTATCACGACTCTGAGAAGTTGTTAAGTATGTTTTGATCCTCTGACCAAATTCAAACGTAAATCCCAAAATATTCCTCCACATTCAAGGTGGATTTACAAGATCTAATTCCTCATTGTTGATGGTGGGCAATATAGGGATGAGGTTGGTGATTTAACTCTCCTCTCAAGTAGCAAGTAAGTATTCCATTCCTAAATTTGTAGTTTCATCTTCAAATTTGGGTTCTAGGTTAGTTAAATTGATATGAGAGGATTTGTTTAAGTATGGGTTGATTGAATGTAGGCATTGCATAGTTATATATGGTGGATGTTATGGGAGCATGCTAATGAAAGTTTTCATTGAAACACAAAAATACACACACACACACATATATTTGTAAACATATACATGAATGTACATATATATATATGTGTTATTCTAATCAATATGCATATCTTTTGAATCCATGTGTTGAATGAATGTAAGTGTATGTACTTGTTCCTAAGATATGATACTTAACAATGTGTACTTATTTTGTTGTAATATGTTGAAATGTCCATGAATAAAGCCCATTGTTTTTATGAAGATCGAACATGTGAGGAATATTAATATTTTGTAACTAATTTCATTAAATACGTATTCACCAATACCGTAGAGGAGAATTCATCGTATATGTATTATCCCTGCAAAAAGTGCCGTAACACCGCTATTCATAAAGATGTTATTGGTTTGAAGGATGACTTGTTTATATATGGTTTTGATCCATCATACAACATTTGGTTCTGACATAGGGAGAACATGGATGATCATACTAGAAATGAAGTAGACCAACCCAAGAAGGATGATAGGATGGATCATTTGGTTGAGGAGATTGTTAAGAACTACAGTGGAAATCCTAACAGACTTTCAGACTTGGACGGACATAATGAAACACTTATATATGATGGATGCCCTAAAGGAATGACATAATTGAAGGCTACGCTGTAGTTGATGAATGTGAAGACTAAGTATTCCTATAGTGATGTTGGTTTCTCCACTTTGTTGAAAATCTTTCAAGAAATGCTTCCGTTTAGCAATAGAACACCACAGACAGTACATGAGAAAAAGAAGGTACTATGTCCGATAGGCATGGATTATGAAAATATTCATGCCTGTCAGAACGAGTGTATCTTGTATAGGGTAAATCACTTGAATGAGGAGGTATGCCCAAAATGTAATGCTCCTAGGCTCAAATTGAAGGAGGTGGAGGTTGATGGAGAAATTGGTAACCGGCAGAAAAAGAAGGTTCTTGTCAAGGTTGTATGGTCTCTACCTATCATTTCTTAGTTGATATAATTTTTTAATAATCCTGATTATGCAAAAAAACTTTAAGTTGGTTTATAGATCAGATAATGGTTGATCCTGAAGTCATTAGTCATCTGACGGATGATGATTAGTAGAAGAATATAGATACAAAATTTCATGTCTTTGGGAAAGATCCACGTAACTTGGGGCTTGGTTTGTGCACAGATGGAATAATTCAGTAATATGAGCAACAATCATAGTTTGTTGCCGGAAAGGATATCGATGTGTTCCTATCCCCCTTGGTTGATGACCTTCAGAAGCCGTGGGATCTGGGCATGAGCATGTAAGATGGTTTTCATAAGGAGTCGTTCGATTTTAAAGGCTTGTAGTTCTGCACTATTAATAACTTTCCTGCACATGGAAACTTTTCTGGATATTCAGTTAAGGGTCACAAGTCTTGCCCCATTTTTTTAAATGAACGAAATATTGTCAGTTGAGGCATGGAAACAAGAGTGTGTATATTGGGCACCAAAGATGGCTTCCAATAACACATCGGTGGAGGAATCGGCGCACTGAATTCAATGTCAATGTTGAATTGGCGCCTCCTCCTCCCATATTAATAGGTGCATTAATCTCAAACATGTTCCTTAGTTTTTGAAATGTCTTTGACAAGAAGAAAATGAAACAGAAGGTTTCTTGAAAGTGGAAGAAACGTTCCATTTTTTTTGAACTACTATATTGGGATTCCCTTGACAACGACACTGTTTGGATGTGATGCTTATTGAAAAGAATGTATATGATAGTTTGGTTGGTACTTTGATGAATATCCTGGGTAAGACAAATGATGGAGCAAAGTCAAAGAAATATATGGTGGAGATGGGAGTTAGACCATAAATTTCTCCCGAGGAACAGGGACCGAAGATTTATTTCCCCCTGCTTGTTACACATTTTCAAAAGGTGAGAAAGAGTTGATATGTTCCAACCTCAAAAGTATGGTTGTCCCTATAGTCTAGTCTTCTAGGGTAGTATCCGATGAGTGATTGAGATTGGATAATATGAAATTGCTCGATTTACATCGTTTGATTCAAGAATTTCTCCCGGTTCCGATCAAATCCATCTTGCCAACTTATCTCATAAAGTGTATTACTTGGTTGTATCGCTTCTTCAAGGAAATATTTTTGTAAGGAGGTCAGGCATAAAAAATTGGAGGAATTGCAGGAAGAAATAGTAATCGTGTTGTGCGAGTTAGAGATGTATTTCCCTCCCTCATTTTTTTACATCACGGTGCACTTGTTGGTTAACGTTGTATGGGAGATATTGATATGTGGTCCTGTTTATCTTCGATGGTTGTATCCCTTTGAGAGGTATATGAAGATATTTAAGGTTTAATTGAAAAATCAATATCACTCGGATGCTAGTTTTGGGAAGAGGTATGTGACCGAGGAGGTGGCAGAATGTTGTATGGAATTCATGAAAAATCAATAGTAGGTTGGCCTACAAAAACCGCGCCATGGTGACAGAGTGTGTGGCAAAGATTTGTGGAAAGGAACAACCAGGTTCTTAACACACGACGAGTGGATGAAAGCATACTTATATGTATTTCAGGACTCAAATGTAGTTTTCCCATACGTGGATATGAATATGGCGACTATCAAAGAGCATAACATGGTTGGTCGGAGAAGTAAGTACTTTCCGAACACAAACAGACCTTCATTGATTGGTTGCGCCATACAGTACTCGGAGAAAGTCATGATGACACCATGAATTTGTTAGCCTTCATGCATTCAGAAACTTAAATTTCTTCCACGGGGTATAACATGAATTTGTTTACCTTCGCAGCCCTTGAATGGGATACACACACCGCTACACAGAATAATGGCGTAAGCGTTATTGAAGAAGCTTCACATGTAATCAACAAGAATGACAAGAATCCCTTGTATTGGAACATGAGTTACTATAGCGTGATTGAGGAAATATGGGAACTAGTCTACACAAGTGTCAGAGTACTACTTTTCAAATGCAAGTGAATTGATAACAATGCCAATGCATCGGTTGACGACCTAGGCTTCATAGTAGTCGATTTGACCAAGACTCATTCAACTGGTGATCCTTACATCCTTGCTTTCAAGGATACAAAGGTGTTTTATGTATCTAATCCTTGTGATTCTAGAAAATTAGTGGTCATTCACGGTAAAAGTCAATTTGTGGGAGATTGTCGTCCTTCTTCACTGTGCGACATTATTCTACTCCACCCAGCATGAGTATTAATGGTCAAGAGGAGGTATTTGGGGGTAGAGCTAGCTTTGAGAAGATACCACGAAGAAGGGTTGTGGATTTAGAGGCACCCCAAATCAAAAAAGCGGAAGAAGAAAACATAGTTTGGGTCTACAGATTAATTTAAATAACCTTGTTGAAAGTGTTTGGGATTGTCCTTTTTTTAATGTATTTGGTTAATCCAAATTCTAACCATCTTACATAAAATATGAGGCATTCATTCTATTTTGGAAACATATTATAAACATCGCTATGAAATCAGTAGACAAATCGGTGTAGACGATGTACTGTTTATGAATTTGCGAATGTAGGATTGTGGCATGAAAATTGAATAGAATGTTGATGAAACAGAGATGTCGACGTCGCACTAGTATTTGGTGACTGATTCGATCTGAAAGAATTGGTCACAACGATGTTGTAGTTGACCATATGTCAAAGTTAGTGCCTAAATGAGCTTAAATCAATTAATTCATGGAATGTCGCTAGCATATCGGTAATCCCTCCGTTGAACCGATATTATGATGTGCGAATATAGCTCGACGTCGCCTATGTTCAGTTTTCCTTTGAAATCAGTACTTCTGAACATTAACAACAAGAACATGGAATGTTCCATTTAAGGGTCTCATTGCAAGTTCACAATTACCAAACACCTATTTTCTATTCTAAAGAAACCAATAAATCAAATAATAACATAAAATTCATATCATGAGCACTAACATAGAATCCATAACACACAAATACAAACATAGAATTCAAATCACATCATTCCAAGTCATAAAAGGGACCTAATTCAGAGTTCACTTAAATCAAACACTTATACTAATAGAAGGAAATCAATGCGAGGGTGACACGGGAGGGTTGAGATAATCTTATTTCAATGATTTTCCATAGTTGGATGCCTACTTCATATGCTTCCTCCTATTTTCTTCAAACTTGATTTCAGTTTCATCATCGTTGTTGTCCGTGGCATCTTAAATGTCCGCTAGCCCCTCGTCCTCATCCCTTTGTACCTTTTCCTCATAGACCAAGATCTCTTCCTATTCCTCGGAGCCATCTTCACCGCTAGAGTGTACTTTATCATCAGGTTCAGCCATCATGGGGTCCAAACGAAGTGCGTTGATAGCACCGACAAACAATGCCTTCAGCTCAACCAACGTCGTTATCAATAGTCAAAAATGGAATTTCGTGCGATGAACAAGCACCTTCATCTCTACCAAGTCCCTCGTGATAATGCCCTATAAACTGCGTTTCAGTGTTTTATTTGAAAAACTTAAAGGATTGTTAATGTCATAAAATGGTTATAATTTAAAATGGGCAACAATTGGTAATAAGATGGACTTAAATTTACTTTCTTACTCATTCATGGGATAGCAGTTCAATGGAGAACCTTCGGGACTGGGCTGGGTAGGCATTTCAACATTGCCGTTGGGGACGCTGCTATCAAACCACGTCCCTAGATCCCGGTGTCAGTGTTTCTTGTCGCAGTAGTTTCGATCGTAGTACCTCAGCTTGATCTTGATAGTTGATTTGATCTTAATTTCTTGCTTCTCTAGGAGGGAAGTGATGACGTTCCCATAGGGCAGAGTGTGAGTCTTTGGAACATGGGATGCCATGTGCATCTCGTTGATTATGATGTAACCAAGGTTGACTACCTTCTTATCCGTGATGCGGTAGTACAACACGATACCATTGATAGTGCACTTCGAATAATGTCTGATCGGTACAAGAATTTTAACAATGATGTTGTACATCATCCTCTTCTGAAGCTATAGTACATAAATCTTGACAGAATTCGGTGCAATCAGCCCGCTGCCCACATTAATATTGAATTACTTATTGACTATACGATTGGAGTCAAGGTCTCCTTCCTGATCATCCTCGTTGGCTCTAAGAGTCCCTACAATATACTTGCATCGGCACTACCTCTGGCTGATCATCTCCTCCAATGGTGCAAAAAATTGCCTCGTTGATCACCTTCACTGTAAGCTACATAGTCATTAAATTCACTCTTGTTGTGTAGTTCGTGTTGGTAAGATGCTCAAAATTGGTGTGGAACTCTTTGAATTCATCTCATAGGTTGCTTGTCGACGTAACTCAACCCCATCATCCCCGAAGGTTTGAATGGCTTTAGGAAAAAATCCAAGTGGAGTTGTTCCACGTCCTCGAGTTGCATGCATCTGACCTCTTTCACCCTTATGTTACTCACAATTGCAAAAAAAATCTCTTTTTTCCTTGGAAAATAAGTATTTTTTTATCGAATGTAGGAAACAGAGGCTTATCAACAGTCCTCACCTTTTTGGAGCGTGAGGTACTCGTTCCATCCTTCTGTTCCTTGGCCCTTTTTGTGGTTTGCTTCACTGGAGACATTTATTGAATAATAAATTGAGAAAATTTCAGTTAGACAAACTATTAAGTGACTGGATTTTTAGTTTTGAACTAGATCGCAAGTTCTTCACAGAACAGTCGTCAAGATTTATATGTCAGCAGCGAAATTAGAAATTTACATGCATAATCTGCTATGTCTGATGTTATATTGATTTAGCCAAAAATGTTTGCGAGGGGTACCTGATTGGTCATAAAAGCCAATGAAAGCTAACTAAATAAGCACAAGGTTTGAACACAACTACTTTAAAATCAAGCACAACATGTTTCGTGCAGAAAAAACCATACACTGCCCCTAAGCCTAAAATCTAAAACCAAAAATCTAAAAAAAATGAAACCCCATAAACTAAACAATGGAGAAGGACTCAATCAAACACCGCATTCATTGTTGTTGAACTTATAGGAAAAAAATAGGATAGAAATAAATAAATGAAAGCAAATAAAAACCAATATAAAATCGTTGTAAGCAATAGTTATCATAGTTAGCGTTTTCGAGGGGTACCCTTCGAACTGAACAAAACCGAGATTAGTTGAATGGCAATGAGAGAGATTATATATAAGGGTGTGCGGTTTATTGATTGTTCTGATGGTTTTTGGACCATTTTTTTCCAGGAAAGGCGGTTTGGGTGTCATGTCGAGGTGTGACAATGTGACGTTGCCATCATACATACTAGGTAAGGGGAATATTATGGATCCCACTCAATTTTTGGCTTGCTATTATAAATGGAATCAGAATATCTTATCTTCAATTTTGGTCACTAAGTCAACAAGACCATAGGATAACCGACATGTTTTCGATGTCCCCCCTAAATAGGCCAGGGCCCATTACAACAGTTGGTCCGACGGTGGTGAGAAAAAGAAATTGGACATTAGTTAGTGGGTGTAGATTTTATCATCCAATTTTGCAGAGGGTGTCATCATGACCTACACGTATCCGACATTAAGGTGATGTCACATATGTATATTGGGCTTTCAGCCCAAAATGAATTTATGTGAGCCCAAATTCTAGGCCCAAGCGAAGTAGTATGGAAAGAGTATTGCGAGGTACAATTAATTATAATAGTTTTGGAAACACTTCTATATTAAACATGACTATGGTCGGGCTTATTCAATTCTTCCTAATCAACATGGGTTAGTCAAATACGTACGTACTTATGTAAGATGCTTGACTAATAAAGGGATGAAAAGGATTGCCCTGCTTATACAAATAGAGATGCTATTTTGAATTACTATGGGCCAGTGCTAGGAAATTGACTCTGGTAGTAGGGTTGACTAATCGTCCTCCTGTTATGAAAATATGAAATAATTGCTTAAAATAGATAAAATAAAGCATCAGATGAAGAAGGAAATGAATTGGCACAACCAATCTTAACCTTCGGAAGGGTAATAGTAACATGTTCCCTCACACGTGTAATGAAATTGTTAGTTCGTTGTGTTTATAGTAAAATACTTTGTAAATAATAACCCTACTACATGTAGGACTCATGTGAGATTGGTTATCATGTCTTACCTTAAACTATATTAGGATCACAATGGTTTTTTGAAAGAAAATTAAACCCTAAACCATTTTTAAAATAAAAGAGTCAATTTCATTAGGCCCAGAAGAACATCGGCTACTATACTTGGTTCCAACCATCTTAGCAGTGGAACCAGCTAGTGTCTAACCTACACTAGTAAAATCTCACAGGTTATTACTGTATTCGAACATGAAAACATATTTAGCTGAAAGACCTAATTTAGTGATAGAAAGAAGAAAAACAGCAACATAATCACAAACCTTCAGCAAGCTTAGCCGTTGAAAAAGTTATTGTCAAACCCACATCCATGTTGACAACTCACTTCTTCAGGT
>JAULKM010053979.1:0-12612 GCA_032355605.1 Rubia tinctorum
TAATCCAAGAACTTGCCGACTTCTTCTTAAGTTCTTCATTATGAAGGCGATCAATCAAACCATTCAATGCAGCATCTTTAAGCTTCATTCTTGACCTTGTCATAGGACCAATCATGTTTCTTAGGGGATCACGAACATAACCCTTGAACGTTTAATCAAGACGTGGAATGTCTTCATTTATGGTGGTAGTCGTACCCTGATCTCCATCAAAAAAGGATTTAGATTCAAGTCATATTCTAACAAAAAGTTATATTTAGAGAAAAACTCATTGAGATCGTCTTACTTATGTTGACACGAGAGACTAAAATGCAATTGCTAAGAAATTAGGTTTAAAATGGGTCAATCAAACCGGGTCATAAACGTGTAATTCAGGTCATATCTACCTCACCACATGTACTATCTTTTTAGAAATAAAATCTCCAAAATCAAATAATTCCAATTCTTTCTAATTTCAATCATAAATCTTCCAAACGAAATCCAAAACTCTGCAACACACTATTGAAGTTGAAACTAGCGATCAAAGCTCAGCAACACCGAAATTTAATTTCGAACGAACGGTTTTTTTCCGCCAATTTTTCTGCTAATTTGGAATGGGTCAGAGCTCATCTGGAATGAAATCGAACGTAGCACCATTGCATCTCTGTTTTGCGTCGGTGAGATCTTAGTTTTCAGGAACCCTAACCTTAAATTTGCAAAATCCAACAAACAAATTACATGAAGGATTTGGTGTTATTACATGAAGGATTTGTTGTTATAAAGGGTTTAAATTTAAGCAATTCAGGGCAATGATTTTGATTTACACGGAGGAGAAAACGGCAAAAATGTTGAAACTGAAAATTCAACAAACATTGATCAAGGTTTGAATTTTTATTACTCGAATGATGTTACTACATATTACATTACTAGAATGTTGTTGAAATGCCTGAACTAAGACCTTACAAACTCAATAATACTGAATAAACACTTGAAATAATGTGTATGGCTATTATTGTATGATTCGTCAAAGTCTAGAATTTCATTAGATGAATGTTGTTGGGAAGAGTTTGATATCTTAATTTTTTCTGAAATGGGTGAGGTAAGATCTTACATACACGATGAAACTGCATAAACAAATGAAATAACGTGTTTATATATTGCTAGATGATTCATCCTGGTCTGGAATTACATTAGATGAATGTTGTTATGAAGAGTTTGATTTCTTAGATTCTGTTGAAATGCATGAAGTAAGATCTTACATACATGATGAAATTGCATAAACACGTGAATTTATGTGTTCATATATTGTTAGATGGTTCACCAAGGTCTGGATTTCATTACATGAATGGTATTTTCAAATGGTTCAATACTAGTAGATATATTTTGGGATGACTGAACTAAATCCTTAAAAACACTATTAAATTGCATAAACACGTGATGTAATGGGGATATATATTGTTGGATTAATCATCAAGTTGTAACTTTCATTAGAGGAATGTTGTTTTTAGATATTCCATTGGTAATAACTAAACTAAACCCTTAAAAACACTAACAAACTTCAAACAAAGTTGAACTAATGAGTTTGTATATATCACTGGTTGAAGTTTATAATTGATACATATTTGCAGGAACTGATTTTGGCCCATATTGAGCGACTTATAGCAAGTAGATGTCACAGATTATTTCACAGGTTTAAGAGCAGAAACACTGTCTAAATTTATGATTAGTACTGAAAACAATCAAATGCTGTGAGATTTGGTGTACGATTGTCAACAAAACGAAGTAAAAAATACGGAACCATCACTGAGAAATATTTTGTTTTCTCATGTCAAGGAATCAGCACAGAATGTACATCAAAAAGTACTTCTTAAACTCATCACTCCCTTCAGTCAACAAAGATATCTTACCCAATAGCATATCACATGGAATATTATCATTTTTATCAGTCCCTAGTTCCATCTTCCATTTCCCTCTCAACTTCATGTCCCTATTATGCCCCGTCCCAGAATTATTAACTTCTAAAACCTCAATGTCACTTATAGGCAAGCACAAAGTATCATAGACATCATCCTTAGTTATGTAAAACTTATCACTACCTATGCTGCAAGTGACTAATGGGATTGAAGTTAGATACTAGAAACTGAATAACATTTTTCGGTAAAAAACCAAAATTAATATTCAGTAATCCTTCAAAATCAATCTCGATAACTAATCTGATCTGCTGAGCAGTCAATGACTTCACAAGCTTAGAAATTTTATCAGGGCTACATTTCGTAGAGTAGCCCCTCTTTGAGTTGCAAAAAAAATAAAATAAAAAAGCAACAATAAAAAGTTCAAAGATATTTTAAAACTATAACAATATTAACAAAAATACCTTGATCCATCATTGACGCCGTTAGGAAATTTGGACTTCACAAGTCCTCCAACCTCCTCTCTAACCCTCTTATTAACAATTGCTGTGCCTTTTGCAGAAGAAGTTGTTTTACTTGCAGCAACATCTTTACCACCTTCCTCATCTGAATCTGATTCACCACCATACTCTCTACCAACATTCACAACTTCTTCATCAGAATCATCAGAGTCTTCATCATAATCATCATGCTTCTCCTCACTTACTGATTTGTTCTCAACATCTTCATCATCATTCTCCTCACTGTTAGACTTGCTACCAATAACATCACCAACTTGTTGTGACACATTAACAACTTTTTCTGAATCTTCCTCTTGGTCAGATTCTTTACATTCTTCAAAATTTTCTTCACCTTCATCGCCTTCCTCCTCCTTGTCAGATTCCTTGTCAGCCTTTCCATCTTCCTCGACATCATCTGCTTTCTCTCCTTCAATGTTCGAGTTGTGTTCAGATTCAGAGCTATTTTCATCTTTGGACCCCTCCCAGTTGTCTCCTTTTTTCATCATCCCCACCAGTCTGATCATTATAACCAGTTTAATCAATCAGAGCATCAATTGTTTGATACTGAGAGGGGGCAGTACTGAAGATCTCGTCTGCAAAGCAAAAAAAATACACAGTTAAATAAAGGTGTAACAAAAAATATAAAGAGAATTGGTGATTTAAAATAAGAGGATTCAAAAAAAAATATTACCAGACAGAAGATCAGCAACTCCGACATCAATCAACATTGATTTGAAACAAAATTTTTACTGAAACTTCTTTGAAAGTGGAGAAACATTTTTAGCAGCAACACCTACACAAATATTAAAAGCAAAAAAGCAAAAAAATAATATTATCAAATCAAAAACATATCAAATCAAAAGTAGAATGTTTCAAAGAGGAAAGAAATTACAATCTAATTTAGAAGATTTCTCAATTTTAACTGCAACTTTTTGAGCACCATCAACAACATTTAAAGAAACATCATAGCATATTAGTAATCAGGAGGCAAAAAAAAAGTAATCCAAAAAAATTTACCTTTGCCTTTTTTGGCAGATTTTCCAATCTGTACGGCTAGAATTGGCCTAACCACCGTATCTGATTTAAATAAAATATCAAGACCAGATTACTACACAGGAGAAAGCAAAAAAACATCAAAAATCAAAATATTGAAAGGGAAAACATTTTTCCCTTTTAGCAAATTTTTCAGGCTCAGTTGAAAGTTGACTGACACCCTCACCTGAATTATATAAAACATCAAACATATTGGTAAACTGTAAAGAGTAATTAATAAAACATCAACTAAAAAAACAAAAGTACTAATATTACCAGTTGCCTTCTTAGCAGAAGCAGATGTGACTTGGTTGGAATGAACATTACTAACCCCTCCTCTAAAAAAATAAAACATCAAGAAAGATTTAAAAAGTTAGTATCAAATTAATAAAAAATCATATAATAAAATACAAATTTAAAATTTGAATAATACCGGGACTTTAGACTTACCACTCAAAAGTTTGACCCGTTTAACAGCAGTTTGCTTTACACATCTCTTCCGGATCTTTTCTTTTGGCAAAGAAGCATCAGGGCCTGGAGATGCTAGAACAGACACCTCAACCACTTTCTTCTTTTTCGCTTTTCTTGGCCTCAGGGCTGAAGGAATTTTTTTTATGAAAATAAAAAAACTATCAACAAAGTTATACAGATAAAAAAAATACCTGCAAAAAATGTGGGAGTCGTCAGACCACAAATCCTATCAGATTTTTTGACAGGACCACAATCTGAAGAAAGGAAACCATAATTTATAGCATAAATAACAGTATCACACACACATACAAATATATATATATATATATATATATAAAGTTAGAAACATCAATTAGAAAGCAGGTTTAAAACTAGAATTCAAAATAATCAAATAAACAAAATAAATGATCATTAAAGAAATGTAAATATCAATGAAAAACCTAACAATATCATTATGAAAAACATGACAAAAATGGGGGCATACAAAAAATGTGAAATCATCACACATACAACATCATATAGAAATAGTTAATAATACTGGTGAAACACATAGAATCACACAGTACAAAGCAACATCAGTACATGAACTATAAAGTCAATTGGAATACTTGTATCGTCAAATTGAAAAATGTAAAGCATCATGTAAAACCATAGATAATAAAAAAAATACCAGCTGAGATACTTAAATCATCACTCCTATTGAAAATTACAATAGAAGCACTATAATTCAAACAACAAAACAATAACAATATAAAACACAAATAATAAGAACTAAGTACATAACACACTTTCAGAGGGAACATTTATAACAACTTCAGCATAAATAAGAAGGGAAGTCAATTAAAAACCTTGAAACAGTAAAACATCACTTAAACCCTAGACGACAAAAAAAAACAAATACAGTAATAAATTCAAATATTCCCTCCAAATAAACAAAAGAAACAAAAAACCTTGAGAAGAAGAAGTCATTTTCTTCTCCTTTACAACAATCTTCGAAAAACCGGAAGGCTGAGAGTAAGATTTGGCAATTTTTAACATAGTTTCATCTAAATTAATAAATTCAACTTGACCCCCTTTCTCCGACACCTAAAAATGATAAACATGAAAAATAATACAACTAAAAACGATCAACGTCAATGAAAACCTAATAAACAACATATACATGAAAACCTTCAGCGTCAGAATTACCTGATGAAATACGATAACTACTTCCAAGCGAACAGAGTAAAAACTGCAAAAATCCAACAAAAAGCTCAAAGTTCACTGGTAAAAATATTTTTAAACAAGGAAATTGACTAAAATTAAAGATTATTGGCCGTAAACACAAATATAGGTCATCGGAATTACCTGATGAAAAAATGAATCAATTAGCAAGCAAACATGGAAGAAACTCCAAAAACCTAGACCAAAAGCTTCGAGTTCACTCACATAAAATACAATCCGATGTGTATTAAGCAACGAAATTGGATGAAAATAGAGATTCACGGCTGGAAAATAAACCTAGGTAGCCGGAAAAGGGGGAAAATAAGAGAGAGAAATGAGCGATTTTCGAGAGAGAAAGAAGACAGAGAGATGTTGAATACTAAGGGTAGGGTCAAATTTAATTCATTTGCAATTTAGTCCCTAAAGAATTTGACAACTATAATTAATACTCATCCCAAATTAAGTCTTTATTATTTATAAATCAATCCCTGGTCTCGCATAAGACTTTGTCTTATCTGTTTCCCTTTTATATTTTTAATATTAAAATTAGAAAGTACTTTAGAATTTTATGTATTATTTTATATATTGGAATTATTCTAATAATTTTTTAACTTACTTCTATTTTTTTATCAGATAATAATTGTTATTTGTTAAACATTTCATAATAATTTGTTGATTTAGACTTTTATTTCTTTAAAGATAATGATAGAACTTACAGTTTATTTAATTCATATTTAGAATGTTTGTTAATCAGTTTAAAGACATTGTTTAGAGTTTTATTTTTATAAGTAATGTTAAAAATTAAAATTAATAAATGTACAATTAGTTTATATGTTTAAAATATTTATTAATCGATTTAAAGACATTATTTAAACCTTTTTCTAAACATAATGTTAGAACTTAAAATTAAAAAACGTATAATTTGTTCACATGCTTATAATGTTGGTTAATTATTCTAAAAACCTTTTTTAAAATTTTAATTTTTTAAGATAATTTTAGAACTTCCATTCGACAGTGGTATAATTAGTTCATATGTTTAGAGTTTTGTTATTCGATTCAAAAACATTTTTAGACTTATATTTGCATAAGTAATGTTAAAACTAAGAGTTAACAAACTCATAATTATTTCATATGTTTATAAAGTTTTTTAATGGATTTAAAAATATTCTTTAAAAAATTAATAATTTTACAACTTAAAATTTAAAAACGTATACTCCCCCTGTCCCATTTCAAACTGCAATTTAACTATTCATTTAGTCAAAACTTCCTAATTTTGACCCTAAAATTAAAATTGGTATATAAATATAAATACTATTGTGTGATACATTGTAAGATTCGTTATAATATATATTTTCAAAATATCAATTTTTCACAAGTTTTAATTATTCTTGAAGAAAGATATTAAAGATCAAACATTTTTCAAGTCAACTATTAAAAGTTAAAAGGTGAAACTTGAAATGGTACGGATGGAATAATTAGTTCATAAGTTTATAATGTTTCTTAATAGTTTTAGAAACTTAGTTTAAAATTTTATTTTTTAAAATAATGTTAGAACTTACGTATAATTAGTTCATATATTTAGTTTGTTAGATGTTTTAAAGACATTTTTAGAATTTTATTTATTTATGATAATATTAGAACTTACGTTAACTTACGTTAATCATTTAAAAAAATTGTTTAGACATTTAATCATCACTATATTGCTATAATGGTAAAACTATATGTAAGAGAACGTGAAATTTGGTATTTATACATAAGATATGAGATCATAAATTTAATTTATTAGTTTAAGAATTTTAGTAGTAAGATCACAAAGTCTTGTTTAATGCGGCCTAAATTTTAGGTCATGGACTATTGTACAATTATAAGAAATTACATTTGGAATGTTTTTTTGGATAAATATGTTAATAAATTTAGGGACCCGCTGTGCAATTATTAATATAGTATATATATCACAAAAATATCAGAATTTTCCTTTTTTTCTCCTCCTCTTCTGATCGGTAATCGCCTCTGGCGTACGGCTACCATCGATTTCTGCCGGATTTCCGCCGCTTCCGTCGGTAACTCGCCGGAATATCACCGGAATCCTCGTCTCCGCTGGTATCTCACCTCTAGAATATAAAATCGCGAAACCTTAGGTTCTATAGATCCGTTGCAGTGCTCCGGCTTTTGTGCGACGATCGACGACAATCGGAGTTTGTCTCTGATACCCTACATCGATCGACGACGATCGGCGCTTGTGCTCTGATCGGCGGTGAAGGGTGTTTGTGGCACGAAGAAGGCAGCAATTACTAGCGGATATGTGTGATAGAGAAGGTGTGATCCTGGAGCACACCAAAGGCGCGACGGAGCGGAAGAGAAGCGCTGCAATGCACAACGACGACATGGCGGAGTGGAAGAGGAGCACGGCAAAGTAGAAGACGAAGGCGGCGCCGGCACCGGCACCGGCTGAATCCGCTGAAGAAGAAAGGTGCATGTGATGCACGCGCCGGATTGAAGAAGAAGGTGAGCGTGGCTTACGCGCGGCCCGAGGTGGCTTTGGTGAATAATTTACACTCTTGTGGTACCGTAGTTTTTTTGTTGATGTTTTTAGGTTTTTCTATCATGATGATGTTTTTCATTTTTTGGTGTGTTTTAGTTGATATGAGTTTTTTTGGATATATGGGTTGATATGTTATGCTTTTTCCCCCTCCTATGTTGATGTTTTTCATTTTCTCGGTGAGGTTTAGACAATACAAGTTGATGTTTGTAGTTTTGGGTGACATAGGTTATTTTTTGTGGTGTTCTTTTTCTTATGTTGACATTTTTAATTTTCTGGGTGAAGTTTTGGTGATAGGAATTGATGTTTTAGCTTTTGATTGATATTAGTTGATTTTTGTAGTTTTAAAAAATGATAATAGAAGTTTTGTTGATTTTTAATGATTTTGAGTTGATGTTTTATTAGTTGTAGTCGACGTTTTTTCAACTTTTTGTTGATTTTTATTTAATTTTAAATATGTTTTTTGCTATTTTATTTGTTTTTAATATATTTTTTGCTCCAAATTTTTAACTGATGTTTTATGATTTTTCGTTGATGTTCTGCTTTTTTTTTATGTTTATAATTTTCATTTCGATGATCGTATTGTTATTTTTCTTTTTTCATATATTTTTAATATTTTTTTTGCGGGTGGCAAGAAAATAATTGGACAAAAAATCCTTGAAAAATATTAGCGATAGGTCCATGTAAAATTATTAGAGATATGTCCCTGTAAAATTATTAGAGATAGGTCTCTGGACCTAGAATATTAGCTAGAATTACATAAATGTCCTTCCCTAAAGTTTAGCTTGCTTCACAAGAGACTATCCCATGAATGAAATATTATAAAAATAATCAAAATTTATTGTGTTCAATATATAAGTATTTCTAACTATTTCATATAGTTTTTCTTAGATGAATAATTTTAAAATCAAAAAAATATTATTTTTTAAATTTAAATGTAAAACACAACATATAAAAAAACTTAATCATAATATTTTAATTAATAATATCACGCAATGCACGACGGTTCTCCGCTAGTATTTCTTTTTAAAAAATTTATTACCCAATATTATAAGTGTCAACAAATATATACCCGTGATTTCAATTGTTGACCCATTTAACTCTCCATCTGTCCACAAGATATAACGAATCGTTAGGACTAAAAAGTTCATTTATTTTTAAAAATGAAAAGATAGAGGGAAGGAAATTTGTAGCTATAGCTTACCAACAATTAGGGTTGTTCAAAAATACCAGCCCCACATTATTCAATTTGTTCATTCATCTGGCCTGTTTAAAATAATTAGATTTTTTGTTTAAAAATTTAGGGCTGAGTACCCGACCTAATTTTTTTTTACATTTTAACATGTACGGGTCAAAACCACAAAATGCTATTTTCAGGAGCCTGGATATCCGGTAAATTCAAAAATATATATAATTAATTTTAATATTATATAATATTTTCTACATATCTACTTTCAATTCTTAGTTGTCCGTAACATTAATTATTAAATAATGTGAATTAACATAATATTTAAGTGCTAAATTTTTAATCATTCTCTTTCAACCCTGAATTCTCAATTGTTCCTTCTTAGTTCCGCCCTGTCCCTTTCAGCCTCAAATTTGCAGTTGGGCCTGGGGGTGTTCATGGGTCGGAGCGGGTCGGGGCGGGTCAGCTGTCCCGGCCCAAATCAACCCAAAATTTTGGGACAAATAGTTCGGGTCGGGTCAAAATTCTCATAGTTTAGGCTCAGGTCGAATCAGACTGGGTCATGGGCCGATCCAAATCGACCCAAATCATATGAATAATAGTAAATTTTTATAATTTATTTAAATAAAATATATTATTTTTAAATGTAATAATATTTAAATAATAAATAAATTATGATTTATTTTTATATAAATTAAAATAATAATATTATATTATATTTAATTATATGTTATTCACTTAATAAATAAAAATACAATTATTTTCATTTTACTTACTTAGAATACTTTTAATATTTCATTAAAAATATAATTTTACTAAAATTTATTTATACAATTATGAATATATATTTCATATATTAATAAATATATTATTTATAATTAATAGTAGCTTTGCAAAATTATTTTTAGTTTTATAAAAAAATCAATAATGTTAAATTTGTTTATGAATTAAATTAATGGTGAGTATTTGTATTAAACTAATTTTTTTAATGATTTTTTTCAAGAAAATAGGATAAAATTGCAAATGGGTCAAAAGGGTCAATAACCCGACCCACATCGACTCGAATGAGACATTGACCCGACCCGACCCATATGAGCCGGGTCAAAATGGGTCGGGTCGGACAATTTGAACACCCTTAGTTGGGCCCACGACCACAACCTTATATAGTTGTACGTCCAAGTGAATTTTTTTACATTTGGTTTTCTCAAATTTCATATCAAACTTTCATAATCTCTCCAATAAATTTAAAATTTTAACACAATGTTTTTTTCTCGTCATTTTACCATATTTGTTAAGTTCATCCAAATTAGGAATGATGATGATGATTGCGAACTTGTTATTTTTAGTGATCATTATATGCTAAATATTTAAATGATAAAAGGAGATAATTATTTGTAAAAAACAATTAAATTGAAAGTGCTAAATATTTTAATTGACTTTCAATTTAATTGTTTCGGTTTATTCAACAGGAATTTAATTGTTAAACTACATTGCTATGATATTTTTCTTGCACTAATATAAATTTATTTAATATGTTGATTATATAATTTATCTCAAAAAATTTAATTTTAAACGGGTTAATGAGTACCATGTTATCCTACATAGGGATGGGAAAAAAACTAAAAACCGAAAATCGAAACAAAAATCGAACTATTCGAATTTGAATAACCTGAACCGAATTTAATATATGGTTTTCGGATATTCGAATTGAATAAATCGAATTCTAAATATGGTTTGTGGATCGGTTTTGGATATTAAAACTCAAACCGAAACCCGAACCAAATACCGAATTATAATTAATTAAATTAATTAAACAAATATATACAATAATAATAAAATCTTAAATCAATAAATTAAATTTATAAATAAATTTTAATTGGAGGACCAGTCTTTTAATTTAAAAAATTATCTCCAAACTTTAAACCCTAAATAAGTTTGGGGAAACAAGTAAATAACACAAGTTACCTTAACTAAGTTTGTGTAGTGCTTGAAAGTGAATGCGAATGTGAATGTAGATTGCTTGAAAGCTTGAAGAATGTGAAGGCTTTGAAAATAAATATTAAAACGAACTATGTTTCTTTAATTTTAAATGTAATGTTAAAATTGTTATGGTTGAATTTGTATTGTATTGTACTTGTTGGATTATTATTTTTTTTTGAAAACTTGATTTTGATGATGTAGAAATTAGATTACATATTTTTATTTAATTTTAAGTTAAGTTATATGATTTTAGTAATTATTTATAAAAAAACTACAGTTAATTCCGTTTATTCAGTTTGAATTCGGTTTCAAAGAGAAACCGAATTCCGAATTCGTTTTGGATAATTCAAGTTATTCGAGTCGGTTTTGGTTTTGAGTTTTTTAGGGGTAAAACCGAATAAACTGAAAACCGATTAAACCAAACCGACGCCCACACCTAATCCGACCCGATCAATCTGGGTGCTCGCATTGCAGGTACCCTATTTTTCCGAGTCAGACCACGAGCCACATTTTCAATTACCCGCACATGTGAGTATCAGGATATGCAGGTACCCGAAAGTGCGGGTACCCGCATTTAAACACCCCTACCAACAACCCACCAAACTAAAGCCCATAGAATGGCCAAAGAATCCGATGCAGAGCTTCAACGCACGATGCTATTGGCGATTTCTTTTTCTTATCAAAAAAATATTTATCGATATTGCATAGGCTTTCCATCATAAATGATCCGGAATAATTTCTTATAACCCGGTTTTGACTCGGTTAAGACCTGCATTTTTTTTAGTTTTGTAAATTACAATTATGTCGTTAGTCTCATTATAATTATGGTGAAACGGCCTCCTAAGAAACTCTCTCAAACCCAAATACGGAGTACTAATATTTTGAAGGTCAATTTACTAAGATTTTGAAGGTCAATTAACCATTACCATTGTCAATTTACCTTTAAGTTTTGAGCATTTAAGTTGAAGAAACACCTGTTTATTGAAAAAAATATATATTCTAGAAAATTATGTTTAAGGGATGGAGCATTTAATACCTTTTCGTTTCAACAACTTTGTTGCATTGAATGGGTGAGAAAATAAATCCAGATCCTCAAAAATGTTGAACCACTTCCTCAAATTTAGTTAAGATTCAAGTAACCAATGTCTTCTCTCACTTTAAGGCAACAGTAAATCATAAATAATGAATCTTTGGATATGATTCTACGTTTACAAGAATCTTTGACTTGGTAAGGTAGGTGAAAAGTCATATGCATTTCATGAAATAATGTGTTGGCACTTGTGAACTAGTGTTAAAGAAGAAAAACATTCCATGTTGGAACATACAGTGGAAGTTCAGTTTTGGCGAGTAGATTATTGCGGCGATATTAGTTTATGGAAACTTGGAGATTATGCAATATTTAATTCAGTCGTGTGGAAGCATAATGGTTTTATGGAAAATCCCTATAATTATGGAATTGAATTTATGGAATATTATGGGATATTTGAGATAGGGAAAATCCCTATATTTATGGGATTTGGATATGCTTCAGAAGCAGATAAGGAATAGGAATATTATGGAAATAATTATGGAGCATGTCAATCTTTATATGGACTATAAATAGAGGACATTATACGGCTTCAAGACATACGAATTTAATTGAGAAAATCTGTACTTCAGATTTCTATCTTCCGAGAGCTTTGCGAGAGCCAGAAATATATATATGTTCCAACATACATGACATGTTGATCAAGTTCATAATCGTATACCTTAATTTCTTGGGAGGAGGAGATCCAGCGTCGACGAGTTTCGAGGTCAGAGGGAGTCTGATCAAGG
>JAULKM010053990.1:0-12612 GCA_032355605.1 Rubia tinctorum
TCACGAACATAACCCTTGAATGTTTGATCAAGATGTGGAATGTCTTCATTTATGGTGGTAGTCGTACCCTGATCTCCATCATAGTCTTGGCAGAGGAATCGCATGTTGGGCAGTCGATTCGGCAAATCCCAACGAGGGGATACCCTTGGCTTACCCTGGTAGATTGAGCATGATTGTTTGTAGCAACTAGGGTTGTGTCGGCTTGGTGAAATCACAAAGCCATGACAACTTTAGAGTAATCACATGATATCAATTTCATTTGCCTCTCTAGGCCTAGGGATTGAGATCCATAGTGGAGAGTCATGGATGTAATGCCCTTACCTTCATATCTAATGGTTGTGACCTACGCGAGGCATTCCCCTTTTGGGAAGGCTTTGTTCCTCTAAGAGAGGGCGCTTTAGCATTGAGAGTAAGATAACGGGGATGTTCTTTATAATCATTGGATTAGAGCACACCCCTAATTACGGAGACGGTGAGATAACATGTATTGGTGGTAGTACCTTTTATGACAGATAAGGGAAATATCTGGCTATCTCTACACTATGTGACATAGGCATAAGATATGTTTATATTCTTATATATGAATGAATCAAGGATAAGATCCATTTATCGATCATGTTACACAAATACCCTTAGGTGCTAGTTTATATAGTTTTTATCATTGTTGATTGCATGCTCATAGTTGATAGTTGAAAATCCCCCAATGGTTATTTTACCAACACTCGTTATTCCTAACACGTAGCTAGTTTCTAGAATCATAACATCTCTAAGGAAAACCCAGTACTTGCCACTATCTACCATTTTTGGTAGCATGGTAGTAGGAACGGGAGCAAATTATAAATTTTATCTTTGACCCTTAAAACATAGACAACCCCATTTTGTGTGTTTCACGACACACCGAGAATGGGCTGGTCAATGCAATAGAAAATGCTAGATCAACTGCAAAAAAATCTGAATAAGCGACATCAGACATGGTTCGGTAAAATCAAATGGTTAACCGATAAATGTGCAACATCATAAGCGAGATGAACTACAGAAATTATGAACAAGCGGCGTTGCACACAGTCACTCTAACTGAAGTAAGAATGACAGATATGCGACGTCACCGCAAGAAACGAGGTTACTCTAACAACAGCAGAAAATAGGCAAACTGAGAGCACTTAAACCAAAAACAATTTAGCCACAACTAATCGATATTCTAACACCCCATAACCTAATTGATGAACCCTAATATATATATATATATATATATATATATATATCATTACATGAACCAAATAACACATTCACACACCATATACATAACAATTTCAATAGTAAACTAAAAAACAAAGTTAATATAACCACATATAGAAACCATACCTTTGAGAGAATGGGCAGGAGGACTGTTGGAATTTGAGGAAAAGTTGAATAATTAAAGTAATGTATGAGGTGACCTCCATATATAGTCGTTACGTAGCCTCGTGAATTCCTCCCATATGTGACGTCGCATGCAAGTCGACAAGATTGATACAATACAGACAGTTTTGCCACGTTGACTTGTCTAACCGTGGACCTAACTTTTTCAGGCCACTGGCATATCAAATGGGCCTCTGTAAAACCATCTACGTAACCGAAGTTGCATGTAAGTCATTTTTTGTGAAATGTGATCGATATACTACCGACGTCATTCATGGATATATTGGGCCATAACAATTAAGTCCACTTGTATATCAACTGGCCCACGTCTAACCAAAACAAACATAAATGATGTTAATAATGGTAAACAGTTAATTAGACATTAGTAATTCATACTGTAAATGCCAATGAACTTCATTAAGGTCTGGTTCGATCATAATCGATTTCAACACAACCGATGAACTTTTCTTCTTTTACAATTAGGTCCCCCCAAGATGGTGGGGGGGGAATGCAAAATTGGATATAGCCAATAATATAAATCACATTGTCACAATCATGTTGTTCTGACTTATGCATAAAGGTCACGGGGTATTCTTACCTTTTATTAGTATTCTATTAATACCTTGTCTGTAAGTGTTGTTAATTTGGAAGATAAATTCCACCTCAAAAAATTGGATGAAATTACCCAATCTAGGTTTTTTTTAAAATTAAGAAGATAAGAAAAATCCAACCATCAATTTCAATAAAGTGCTAATACAGGGCCTAGAGTTAATAATATAGTACATGATTACTGGTGTATACCTAGCCCATTATCTGGAGGTTACAGGTTTTTAGGCCCAACCCAATACTCGATAGTGAAGCCCAACGTTCACATTACCACAATCACAAAATCGATAAAGGTGGAGCCTTGTCTGAAAGACTCGACTATGAACCGATAAATGCATGACCATGTTTGGAGGATTAAGCACGAACCAAGATTGTAGGAATCACGATACAACCCGCGATCTCAGAAGTTGACAATACGGAACCACGATCACAAATATCTATAAATACAAGGAGATGAGCAATGAAGCGGGTAAGTGAAACTAAACTGATAAATTCAAGTTCTCTAAGGAAAGCACTGACTTGATCGTCAGAGTGTTTTCCCTGGAGTTACCTCTGGGATCTGTCTTGTAGGAGGAGATACCTTACGGTGAACGGAAAGCATTTCACTTGATCGGATTACCACATCACTTAGTGTCGTCTATGGGGACATAATTTTTTTCATTTCAGAATCCTTTAAGTAAATTGTGGTGTTCGCCATAAGTTAGAAAAACCATGAACATCAGACACAAGAACAAATGTTTGGACAAAACAAAAGCATGCATCCCAGCCAAAACTAAGCGTATGTCCCTAGCATAGAAAAGAAAATAATAAGGAAGATGCGGAGGATGATGAGGAGGAGACAGAGTCTTCTAACACAAACCAAGAGAAGGAAAGAAGAGTATTAGCGTCGTTCCTATAAGCGAACAGAGAAAGCTTGTATAACCAGTTCTTACAACGCTCAAACCAAAATCCCCAAGGGTACATAAGAGACCAAGTCAAGGACACTAGAATCTTATGTACGAAGATGAGTTAAAGAAGATAGTGGCAGATGATGGTGCGGATAAATCACCATTGGCACCACATCTTCAAGATTTTAATAGGCCAAGAGATTTCAAGCTTCCTTTGCACGTTAAAATCTATGATGGAACCACAGACCTGAAAGAATTCCTGCATTCATATCGCACCAGCATGAGATTTCGGGATGCAGAAATTGAATTAGTATGCAAGGTTTTTCCTATTTTCTTATTGGGAACAACGATCACATGGTACGAAGACTTGCCAAAAGAAAGCATTGGGTCTTGGGCACAATTGTCATATTTTTTTGGTCCGCTTCTATCAGAAACAGAGGTTAACCAAAACAATCATAGACCTAAACAACATAGCTCAGCAAAGTGATGAGAGCCTCGCAGAATATCATAATCGGTTCGTCACCAAAAGTTTACAAGTTTGAGACATGTCATTCCAATCTTCCTTGGGCGTATTTATAGGGGGCATGTAATCAGGAAAAGGAACCATCCCTTTTAAGGGCAAAGAATCTGGAATGCAGATCGCATCATACCAAGAGACACCCCTAACAAAGTCAAGAAAGGAAATATGGAAAGCTCACAAGGATTTATTCCGCAAACCAGCTCCGATTATAGCATCCCCTGACAAAATATTCAAGGAATACTATTGGGCTTTCCATAAAGATCATTGCTATGACATCAAGTATTGTAGAGATTTGACGAGGTAGATATAAGAGAACCAGAGAAATGACTATCTGAGCCAATACAAGAAAGAAGAGGGGGAGCCATTACAATGAAGCCAACAATGCAGGGAGCTCAGTGGTAAAAAAAATCAGGGTGTAGTGAACACACAGAGCAGTAATCAGAAGATGACAGCAATGGTAAATTTTGAGGAAGATGCAGTAACCGAAGCTCCAGAATGAGTAATCATGTCTATACATGGGTCAAATGAGTTTATATACAATGATGCTTGGAAAGCCAAGGCTATGTATTTGCCACCACAGGATCCTGTTGACAAAAGGTTTCGTTCGGACGAGACAATCACATTTAACAAATAGGATGCAGTTCCCAACGCTTTACCTCATAATGAAACAATGGTCATCATCGTTAAAATTGGAAATACAACTGTTCATAGAGTATTTGTGGATGATGGGAGTTCAGTTGAAATCCTATTTGTTGATTGCTTTGATGGGCTAGGTTTCAAGCGGACTAACCTAAAAAAGTTCACATTCTCACTGGTAGGATTTACATGAAAAGTAGAGACACCCTTAGGCTGTTACCATTGGGGAAAATGATAGAAATTGTACCATCATGTGTGACTTTGTGGTCATGGATGCACCAAGTACATTTAACTCCATCATTGGAAGACCATGGATGAACACAACAAAGGGAATGTGGTCTCCATATCACTTAGTAAATGAAGTTCCTGACTCAAGCTGGAATCGCAACAATAAGAGGAAACCAACAAACAGCGAGACAGTGTATGGTTATTGCAATGAAAGCAGGGAAAACTTTGGAGCAAGCAAAGATGGTTAGTAGTTAAAGGATTTCTTAGGTAGGAGGAGTCAGCAGTAGATCTGGGAGAAGAAACTGAAGTCATTACTTTGGATGACAGAGACACTTCTAAATGCATTAAAATAGGGAAGCATCTTTTACATCTGGAAAAAGAAAAGGTCATCAACATCCTGTGAAGTCATAAGGACACATTCGTATGGAGTGTACAAAACATTGGAGGAGTTGACCCACAAATTCCTACCCACTCTTTGAACATCAGCGATTCAACTAAACCAATCAAGCAGAAGCAGCGAAGCTTCGCTAGTAATAGGAAACAAGCAATCGAATAAGAAGTAAAGGCTTTGCTTCAGGCAGGTATTTTGAAGAAGGTAATGTATACCAAATAGTTGGCGAACCCAGTGATGGTAAAAAAGGCTGACGCAGGATGAAGAATGTGTATAGACTTCACTGATCTAAATAAGGTATGTCCAAAGGATTGTTATCCTCTACCTAAGATTGATCAGTTGGTCAAAGATATTTTGGGGTACGAATTCCTAGCCTTTTATATGCGTATGAAGGATACCATCAAATATTATTGAATCAAGAAGACGCGGAGAAGACAGCATTCATAACAACCTTTGGAATATTTTGTTATGTGAAAATACAGTTTGGCCTAAAAAATGCATGAGCAACGTATCAGAGAGTCGTCAGCAATGCATTTCACAATCAAATAGGACAAAATGTGGAAGCATGTGTTGATAACATGGTTGTCAAAAGTATAAATATAGGCAGCTTCGCGGAGGATTTGAAAGAGACATTGGAAACACTAAGTGGGATCAGCATGAAGCTTAATCCTAAGAAATGCATACTTGGAGTAGACGCAGTAAAATCTTGGAATAAATAAATACAAATCCATGTGGAAGGATGTCGCATGGAAACTGATCGTGGATGGAGCATCCAACAAAGAAGGTTGCGGTGCAGGACTACTATTGATCAACCCAGAAGGAGGGAAGCACGGATATTCACTTCGTTTTAATTTTCTACTCACCAAAAATGAAGCATGATATGAACCTTTAATATGTGGCTTAGATATTACAATCAAAATGAAGGTCAAAAGTGTTAAGGCCTTTAGTGATTCGCAGATAGTAATTCAGAAAGTGCGAGGAGACTATGAAATTAGGGAAGAGCAGTTAGTAAAGTATTTGGGAAAAGTTCGTCAGCTCATTACCCAACTTGAATACTTTGATGTTTAACGTGTACCAAGGGGTGAGAACACAAAATCAGATTCCTTGAGCAAGCTAGCAATAGATGGATTTGTAAAATTATTCGGCCACAAAGATATTAACATAGAAGTCATCTCGGTCAGAAGTACGGTAACTACAACCGTGTCAACAGTAAAAACTGAATAAGTAAGTTGGATGACACCGCTGATAGAATACTTTGCAAGAGAAAAGTTGCAAGCGGACAAGACGCGAGCCAGAAAATTGGAATTGTGATCTCATAACTACGCCTACGAAGAAGGAACCTTGTATAATAAAGGTTTCTTGACTCCATAGATGAAGTGTATAAGACCATCACAAGGAGGGAAAGTCCTAAGGGAAGTGCATGAAGGATTGTGTGGAACACATTAAGGCTCTAGAATGATTGCAAAGAAGATAATTTGAGCAGGGTACTACTGGTCGAGTATGTTCAACAATGCATACTACTTCATGCTCAAATGTAAAAGTTTCCAGACCAACACTCCGATATCGCACAGAGCACTGGCTGATTTAACAAGAATATATGGAGCTTGGCCTTCCGATAAGTGAGTAAATTGATGTGGTAGGACCTTTTCCTAAAGGTACAGGTAATGCAAGATTCTTGATAGTCGTTATTGACTACTTCACCAAATGGGTGGAAGTAAAGCCTCTGGGAAGAGTAACAGAATAAGTAACAGGAAAGTTTGTCTGGCAGAACATAGTTTGTCGCTTCGGAGTGCCACAAATTATCTTTGCGAATGATGGGACGCAATTCACTACAGAAGTCTTCACTGAATGGTGCTTGAAGTTAGGGATTACATAGAAATTCACCTTTGCAGCTCACCCTCAATCCAATGGATAAGTGAAGTCACCAACATAACTATAGTTTAGGGGATACAAAAAATATTGGAAGGGAAGCGAACTGGTTACGTAGACAAAATACCTAATACCTTGTGGTCATATAGAACAACTATTTGACAACCAACAAGAGAAACACCATATAGTCTAGTATATGGTCATGAGGCAGTAATACCGGTGGAAATAGAGAACTCAAGCCTTCCAAAAGAGGCAAGGTGATAATCGGGAACAAGAAGGGTGATAATCCCAAAATGATGAGATTGGACCTAGATGAACTTGAAGAAAAGAGGCAACGAGCAATGAACACAAAGGAAAAATATAAGGAGAAGATAGCTAGTGCATACAATCAGAAGGATAAGGATACGTAATTCCAAATTGGTGAATTTGTGCTGGGAAAGAATAAAGCGAGCCTAGAGGAAGAAAAAGGAAAGCTAAGCCCAAAGTGGGAAGGCTCGTACAAGATAGAAAAAGCTCATCATTCCAACTGCTACGAGCTAGAGAGATTGGATGGTAGTAGCGTTCCTAACACTTGGCATGTGATCAACCTTAGAAAGTTTTATGTTCAACATCTAAGGAGGAGGGTAGGAAAAACCCAAATTTATAGAAGCCATGAGATGATCATTGGCATTGTTCACATCCTTGTTTTTTTGAAAGCGATATTATTGCAGCCATACATATTAAATATAAAAGTGCGTCTTTGGGGGAAACATACCTTTCATTTTCTTTACTTATATGCTATGAATAATAGACAACTATGGCACATCACAAACAATTGAGTTTGTCCAAGAGCGAACAAACAACTAACGACTTTTTGACGTTGCAAGCTTTAGATCTTACAATGTCACAATCTTACTTTTGCAAGCTATATATCTTGCACAAAGGCATATATGCCTACAAAAAAGTGAAGCAAGCAAGCAATAGATCTTGCAGTTCACATGATAAAATTCTTGAGCTACCAAGTTATATATCTTGGAACTTCGTAAACTCAACTAAGCAAGCTATAGATCTTGCAAAAAGGCAGATCTGCCCACAAACGCGGCATAAGCAAGTAATAGATCTTACAAGTTCGCCATTAAAGATCCTAAATTTTGCAAGCTATAGATTTTGCAAAATAGGTAAACATGCAAGCAATATCAGCAATATAAACTATACAGCTTCAAAAACTAAAGCACAAAAGTTACAAATGCATGACCAAACAAACAAGAGAAATGTAAAAAGCACAACACTTTGTGTCCAGAGATAGGAAAAAAACTGAATTACAAATTACGAGTTAGTATAAAGTACTACTCCAAATATTCTGAAAAAACAAACTATTGACGCCTAGATGTGCGGGATGATCAAGAGGACGAAGAACTGCCATGGCGACGAGGTGGCTCAGCTTCGTGATGAGACTGCTCAGCCTCACGACAACATCGTCCAACCTCGTGCTCATCTTCCAACATTTTTTCATAACCACATTTCATGTATAAGTAGGAGAGAGATGTTGTGTAAAACCCATTCATTCCATTTGATCAAGATGCTTGGCACAGTACGCCCTAAAATAAGTTATAGGGCCAAATTCCTCACTATTAAGTTGAATGTTCATAACATCAATGGTATCTTGATAATCCTTATTTTTAGCCATCAAATTTCTCACTTCCTCTTCCAGTTGGCGAATGTGAGACCCAACTGCTTCAGACAAATTAATCTTCTACTTTTCGATACTGATCGTTAGGTCCCCAAGACCAGTAAACCAACGAGATGATGATGGAAGGGATTGAAGTTAGTCTTTGTATTCAACCCCAAGCCTATTCAAACGGATGCACACATGAGTCAATACTATTACACTCAACAAGAAGCTCTTCATTCTCAGTGTGAAGCTGAGTGTTAATAGCAAACGGTTCGTTAAATTTAATTTGCCACCCAGCTCCAGAAGAAGAGAAATGATCACACTCATTCTGCTTTTTCTTCAATAGCTCTAGTAGATCGTCAATGCGAGAACACTGTTTATCAATGATCAGAGTCTTTTGATGAGCTTCACTAGCCTTGCTGAAAGCAAAATTCTTAGAATCCTCTTGCTGATGAAGCATTATGACCATGCTCAGTTGTTGGTGCTGAATAAGGTTGTTCTGTTCAGCATAAAACTCTTTCAGTTTGCGGACGATTTCTTGAGTATCCTTTCAAGTCTTTGTCCATCCAACTTCAAGATTATGGGTACCAAGTAACATATACTTAAGGAAAATACCCAAACATGTTGCCCATTAATAAAAACGGGGAGGAAGATGGAGCGAACGCATATACACACCAACATATTCGAGATTAACCAAGCTACAAATCACATCCTTGTCAAAGATTCAATATTATAGCCTTTGGGTACAAACCGGCTACATGGGCAGGTTGCAGAAGAAGTTGGAGAGGACGAAGAAGAAGGAAGTTGCCATCCAAGGCATAATGGAATAGATTCTAGATTAGAAAAGTGATTAGCATAAATAATCTCAAAGTATTCCTTGGATAAGGATTGACTAGCTTCGCCCAGCTCAATAGGACAAAATGTAGATGAAATATACCGAAGGTGATCATAGAAACGGACATTAGATCCCAAATAGGCGAAGTGTTTCAAAATAAATTGATCAACCAAAATATCAAAACCCTGCATATGAATAAATAAAATGAGAAGTCAACAAAATTTTAAGCGCGATTCAAAGCTAATACCCATAATAGTACAAATACTACGGACATACATCAAAAAATTGTTTTCAATTACAAATAAAAAATCAATGGTACTAAGATCCACCAACATTAGAAGGAGGAACAGAAAAGGTCTGGACAAGGGAAACGGGATCCTCCTTGCTCACATCCTGAGCATAGACCTTAGTTCTTGCATCGCCTTTGGTGTTTGCATTGGCCTCAGCATTTTCATTGACATCAGAGCTAACAATAGGCTCAGAAGGCCGAGAACCGAAGGGAAGATCCTCAAAATAATCAACCTCGCACTTCTTAATTTCAGCCACAGAGGGCAAGCAAGGCAGACCAACGAGGTGTGATAGAAAGACTTAAGGGTGACCTCCATTAGAAATGCTACAGATGAACCCCTTGTTAAGAAAATCCTTTTGTTGCTCCCGCACCTTCTCAGACTTAGCCATTTAAACAAGTTCTAGGCCTTCACAGTAGGGTTCAATCTTTGCAACTTAGCCAAAGCCTCAACGTACTCAACTCTGTGAGCGATAGTGGAGATCTCTTTAAATAAAGCATAAAAGGACTTCGTCTTCACCAGACGAGCAATAAGGACCTGGGGATACCCAGGCGAACCAGGACCATTAGTTTGCATCTTTTCCAACTCGGAACACAACCGACTAGCTTCCCTCTATGCAGCCAAAGCACGCTACTCAGCTATTTGTGCATGCTTTTTGGCATCCCCAATAGAGGCACTTAAAGTGGTGCACTTCTCTTCAGCCGCCTGCTATTTTTCCAAGACCGAACCATCTCCTTTAGCAAACTTGGCAACTCGTTGGCTGACGAGCTGTAAACTCTCACCAACCTAATTTTAAAAGGTATGAAGATAAGTATGGTGGTTAGATATCATAATAAGGAAATGTAAAATTAAAACACACATAAGACCTTAAAAAATGTACCACGGACACTGTCTCATAGAGAGACAGTTTAGAAAGGGTAGCAGGAATAGTTCCTTCCACCATCAACTCACGACTTCGTGGTGGGGGCTTAGAGTGGGAATGACTAATGCTCCCCCTTTTCTGAGGAGGCTCTGAAGTGTTAGAGGTTCCATTTGTTTTCTTCTTGTTCTTTCTTTTACAAGAAGAGTCGTGAGTATTACAGGTAGCGATCTCTCTACCTTCTCTAGAAGTAGCCTCAAAAGTTTGTAGCTGGGAGCCACCTTCGGTCACTTTGTCTGAATAGACAATAGTTGAAATGTTTCCATGGGTTTTAACAGCTATGCATTCAGGCTATTTGTCTTCATCATCGGAGAATTTTTTTATCAATGGGACACTTGGTCAAATCCATATCTGCAATTTGACCAAGAAAGTCAAACGAGCACAAAGAGACAACAAGACAATAAGAATAGTAGGAGATAAATAAATAGGACAAGAAAAAACAACAACATAGTGACAAGTAAACACATTCGCTCATATTATCAGCATTACAAAAAAACATCGAATGATCGCTGAGTTTCAAAACAACCTCGGACTCAGTATTAAGACAAGCACCAACCTTAGGAAGTTTTGATTTATGAACATTTTAGTTCCAAACTAGAAAAGGTTGTTGATTCTCATTAACGGGTTTTAGAAGGAAAAAAAATTTACACCACACCCCACAGTTATTAGGGAATCCACAAACGAACTCAACAGATGGAATGATTGGGTAAAGGGTGAATTCATCAAACAAGTTTTTTACCTTGCAAAGTTGATAAAGGCTAGAGAATAGGTTAATGGAAAAAGGAACTTGATCCGCTTCGCACACATGGTAGAAGACAACAAAAATTGAAACACCTTTAGGATGAAGCTAAGATAACGTGACCCGATAATGGGAGAGTAAGTCTAGGACATGCTGAGGTAAGGGAAAAACTAGTCCAAACTTAATATAATCTAAATAACAGAAGATAAAGACAGAGGGAGGGGTGTGAACATTTTCAGAAGCCTCAGGGCCCTAAGTTCATACGAAGATTTAAAAAAAGATAATTATCCTTAAGATTTTCTAAGTATTAATCATAAAGAATACTACTAACGATAGAAAAACCAGTGGGGTTGTCATAATCCTCCCCGAAATTGACATTGTCAATGGGTACGTCTCTTATTGAAGGTTCAGCAATATTAGAGGCAGGCGTTGAAACAATGAGAACTCCTAATATCCAGAGGAAAACTATCAATCAGAAGCTATAAGAAGACCAATAAATGTATATTCCGGTTAGAAATTAAGGAAGAAACACGAATCACACGTCAGAGAAAACCAGAGAAAAAGAAATTCAATTGGAGAATCCCTACACTAATGTTAAAAAACAAAGCTACTATAACAAAAACGATGAACAAACTCACAAGTATAAGTATCGCCCTACACAGAGAAGATCGGGAAAAAGAAAACTTACGGTTTGATCAGGAGAGACGAGGAATCGAAGAATTAAAAGAGAGAAGAATGATATGAAGAATACAAATGGGTGAGAAATTAAATTAGGGATACATACCAATATAACCATACCTAGTTGAGTAAATACCAACATAACCCTCAGATACTTTTTAGTGCAAAAACAACCCTAACAAATTGACATGAGTGCCAATATAACCGCAAAACACTATTTTCGGCATTGACCGGCGTTTACCGTAGATAATATGAATAAAATGCCATTTGACCTAAAACCTATAAGTGTTAGGCAATTTTCCCTATCCACCACCTCCCCTACCAGCCCACCACCACCCCTACTAGCCCACCACCACCATGCCACCAAGGCAAATTTTACCCCATCCACCACCTCCCCTGCCAGCCCACCACCACCCCTCCACCACCATGCCACCACCTTCATTGCCAGGCCACCACCACCACCTCCAACCAGCCACCACCATTGCATACCTCCACCATCCCCCCCCCCACCCTCCCGCCACCAGGGCCCCCCACCACCACCCCCACCCCCTCCAGCCACCCCCAACCCGCCACCACCACCACCACCCAAGCATCTCTACCACCACCCTCACCCTCTCAACCACCACCTTGTTCCTAGCCCCAGTGGTTCCTGATCTGAACCCTAATGCCGCTCGCTCCTCCATCCCCCATCACCCACTCTAACTAATCCAGCCATCACTCTTACCCTGCTCCACTTGAGTGAATTGATGGTCCAAACTAGAAAAACATATATGATTACGGAGACTAGACTGAGTCGGCAGCCCTTCTCCACTCATCAAATTTCAACAATTACCGAAGATAAGATTACGATTACCTTCACAGTGGTTACCAAAAAATCTTTTGACGCAGTCGGAAAATCAAAGAGATTCGCAAGCACGAATCTTGAAGAACAATTAAGGTCTGCAAGCACAAACCCTAGGTTTTGGTTG
>JAULKM010054001.1:0-12610 GCA_032355605.1 Rubia tinctorum
ATAATATTTATACTTATACACCTATTCAATTTTGGGGTCAAAGTTAAGAAGTTTTGACTAAATAAATAGTTAAATTGCAGTTTGAATTGTGACAGAGGGAGTAATAAGCATAAACCTCCATCAGAATAGGAAAGGACAGTTATTGATAAAAAGTTCTAATATCATCCCAGAGCTATTTATCAATCATCCGAAAGTTCATTGGGAAAGAAACCATGACAATAATATTGGATTTTCTTGCTGATAGAATCAGCTATCTGTAGAAGTATATAGTCATTTTCTTTGTCATGGACAATTCTTTCTTTCTTATATTGGTCTTTCTTAAAGAATCATGCAAAGTTGGTTATTTATAAAATTTTTAACAAACATTTGTTGGGTGCAATCTCTTACACCAATATTCCTGAAAAGACTAAAAAAGAAAACCACGATTCCTAAAAATAAATCAGCTACAGGGTTCCATTGGTGTTTTTGGTAATACTTATAAGTGTTTTACTTATAAGTGTTTTACTTATAAACTAATAACCTTTTTAGTGTTTTGTAAACTGCTAAAAAATTGGTTATTTAAGAAACCTAAGATATTTTTTTGGGGGGAAAGAATAATCCAGTCGCCCCCCACTTTCAAAATAAACCAAAATAAGCCAGCTTGCTTACAAGCACAGCCCGTCAAACACACCCTAGATCTGTTAGAGAAAACAACATTAATGATTTTAGATGTTGCTCGGGAGAAAGTGTTAATTTTGAGAAAAGTTGTTGTGACTTGAGAACATGTACAATGGGGTTTGGCACTGGGATGAATTAAAAATTTGGACCAAAACACCTCACAGTGGGGGCTGAAAGCGGGTTGAAAGCTTTCAACTAGCGGGATCGGGTTCCCAAATGAGAACCGTCCCAGACCTGATTTTGTCAGGGGATTCACGTGGGTTGGGGCAATGCCCTGCTTGCTGCACCCTCTTTGTTGACTAGGGTGCCATGTGGCACCCGCTGACCTTTTTTTTTAAAAAAAATTATGAAAATTATTTTATTCTATTAAAAAAATTTTAAAATAAAAAAATTGCAAAAAAATAGATATTTATTTTTAAAATCAAAATAAATTTTTGGATCTTTTTAAAAATTAAAATTTCATTATTTAAAAAATATTTGTTTCTTTTGTTTAATTATGGTTCATAAAATAAATTTTAAAAATTAAAATTAATTTTGAAAATTATATTTAAAAAAATCTAAATCAATAATTATAGGTGTATTATTAATTTTCACATTTAAATTTATTTTTTTGGTAAATTTATTTGAATTAATTATTAAAGGTAGAATTAATGAGTAGGAGAAAGAGAATCAAGTGGGATCCATGAAGTTGTTTTTAAGTGGTTTTAACCATTGTGAAGAAAAAATAAAATGATTTAGTTATGGTTTGAATTGCTGAGGTAGTGAAGAGAAATTGATTACATTAGACTCTTGAACTTGACAAGAACATTTCGAGTTTCGGGGATGATCTATGTGAATTGATTACACGCGTGTCAATCTATTAACAATATTACCCATACCGATTAAGGAAATAAGGACCAAATTATTATGCACCCTAAGTAAGAAAGATTATACACGCGTGATTCTATTAATTTTATTTTCAATCAGACTTTGAATTATTTAATTTTCTTATATTATGGTGCGGTAGGGAATAATGTGTAATGGAGGCCAGACTTTAATTGATAATATGGTTATTTCGTGTTAGTTTCACAGTTACATAACTTGAAGTATTGAAGAGAGTGTGCTTATTTAACGAAAACATTTGGCTCATGTAATACTATGATAAGCATAAGTTGGTTGCACAAATTAATTGATTTCGAAACAAATTACGAATGTGGCTTTTATTAGTTTCATATGTTTTTTCTCTTTCTTTAATTTATTAACATATTTCATATTTCTTTAATTTATTCTAATATAAGCACTTGTCAATTGTATTTTAAAGGTTATATTATCATCTCAAAATATTTAGATGTTGATTTGAATCCCATTTAATAGATGAGAGTGGAATGATCACGACTCTTTTTTTGGGTGAAAATGCTAAATATTTATTAAGTCTCACCGCTAAACAAGCAATAAATGGAACTTCTAAGGTATAATAAATTCATGAAATAAATTTATTTTCAATCACAAAAAGGATTTTATTAAAGAGATTTCATGATACAAGAGGCTAGATTATGTGTCTCGTGAACAAGTAGTCTACTGACATTTTTGAACGTAAGGTCATCTCTCACTTCCACATCAGCATTAAACCCACAACTAAATCACCCCCCCTCACAGTGGTTGAGACATTTCTAATCTCATTCCATAGACCCTACTTGATTATCTCTATCATACTCATTAATTTTACATTTTACATTTAATATATATAAATTTACTTTAAAAAATGAATTCAAATGTAAAATTTAATAATACATTTGTAAGTTTATAATTTAATTTCATATCAAATTTTTTTTACCAGAAATTGATTTCAATATTTAAAATTTATTTTATGAATTATAATTAAAAAGAACCATATATATATATATATTTTAAAGAATGTAATTTTTTTTAAAATGATCAAAATTTAATTTAGATTTTGAAAAATAAAATAAAAAGAATTTCTAAAGAATTTTTAGATTTTTAAAATGCAGAATTTAAAAAAAAATAAAAATGGAACAAAAAGGTGCCACGTGGCCCAATCATAGGGTGCCATGTGGCACCATGGTTCACCAAAATGAATTGCACGCAGAGAAGCCAGGGCCACCATCACGTGCTCTGCAGATTTGCAGTTGGACGCAGGCTGTTTCAAATGCAGTCCGCTCCGAGCCCCCCACTGTGGGGGGGGGGGGTCGGAGAGATCTAATATCACTGACTTCATTGCATATATCAGCCCACTCCGAGCCCCCCAATTCCGTCTCAATTTTTAATTAAGGCCAAAATTGAGCCCCGTTGTACATGCTCTAACAGCTAGGAAACTAAAACAGAGAGATCTAATATCACTGACTTCATTGCATATATCAGGGGTAATATATTTGACGCCAAGAATCAGATCAACCGCCATTTGAGAGTCTGTCCATAGTGTCACAACATTGAAGCCTTTTTGTACTAGGCACTCCAAATAGTGTAGTATGGAAAGCAACTACACCTTTAAAGAAGAGGTGTAAGAGCAAATAGAATGGGTGAGTGGGAGAGGGGAATTTGGGGAATGATGGGGAGTGAGGGGTTATAATGGGAGAGTTATATAGAGTGGGGGAGAGAGAAATGGCAAGGACTCAAGATGAGGGAGTGCAAAAATGCACTATTGAAAACTCTCAAATTTATCACATGGGTGAGTCTCATGTGGTGAATTGAAAATTTTAATGAGATAAATTGTATTTTGGTTCAATTGTATTGTGTTTTGTGTCTTTCTAATTTGTATTTTTGCTCCAATGGATTTAAATGGATAAAACACAATTATGTAAAAAAAAACTAAATGATACCAAAATTCTTGAAATTTCTTTCTTTATAAATAGAGACCAACATTCTTGATTCATTACCCTGCTACCAATTATTTTTATTATTTTATATGTTTGCAAAAATTATATTTCTATGGATATATTAAAAAAAAAATAAATATATATATATATATACACATCTCGTTCAAAATATATATGTTGTAGTAAATATCAGATTGTAGAAATATAAAAATGTGTGAAAGAAAAAGAAAATGATGTAGGGACAATGATGATGTGGAATTGAGTTATGATTGTAGAGTTAAATTAAAAATGGGGGTTTTGGTGAGTGTAATTGAGGAGATGGTGATTATATTATTAAAATTTTAAAAATTGGAGTTATGGTGAGTGAACATCGTAGATGCTCTAAAGTAATGTAGCCCATTTGTTGAAAACCAAATCAAACTAACATGAAATTCTTGGGCCGTAACTAGTTTTGGCCTTGTTGAGATTATTGTTTTTTTATATAAAAACAAATCACTCTTCTTTATATCTTCTATTTATTCAAGCAACAAATCATTTTCCATTAACTCTCCATTCCACAAGTAATTATATAACTTTTTACATAATTTTCAATTCATGTTTTAACAAATTAACACAAATATATTTAATTATATATTTACGATGTAAAAATATATTTAGAAAACACATGTTATGAGAATAACAATATATTTCACCAATTTTTTTAATTATGTATAGCAATTGTGTATTAAAAATGATAATTTTTAAATACATGTTAATAAAAATCTAAAAATATTCTACATGATCATATTAATATTTATATAGTAATAAAATTTTATGGTCAAATCACTAATGTGGGAAGGGTTGGATTATGTGAACTCTCTGGTCCAATAGAACTGTTTTTAATCCACCATTCCCACACTAGTGAGTATATCATTAAAAAAAGTTGATAAAAAATTAAGCAGTAACAAATAGGACGGAGTGAACAATTGCGTCGAGTACTCATTTGCACTTAGATCCCTAAAATAACTGAAATTGTCTAATCATGAAACTGGCGACAACAAAAAACAATTCAATAATATACGATTACAATTTTGCGATTTGTTCATGTAAGGGTAACGAAATGGTCTTGAAAGTCAACATTGATTACTTCTACAGTCTTGAAAATTTACACTATGACCCAAAACTTGTGTTACCCCATCATTCATTGCTCCAAAAATCCATTATTTTTGTTTCTTACCTAGATATATAATATTAAATGAATATTGTTTTTGGTGAAATGTTGGAAAACGCTAGTACATGTTCTAAACTAATTTAGAGTTGATTACTTGGAAGTAAGAAAGGGATATAAGAAAGGATAAAGAATATGTTTTCGTGTCCAGTTGTTGATAAATATTCCATTGCGAACTTGGAAAATACAGTGGGGTGTAGAGGGTAGCATCATGTTCAATCGAATTTCAATTTGGAGCTACGAGTAAATTTTTACCTTTTGCACTTAGGTCCCACCAAGAAAGTTGGAGTTGTCGAATCACGAAATTGGTGGCACCAAAATGCAATTAAATAATATAAGATTGTGACTTTTCGATTTAGGCATGTATGGGTGAACGGAATGGTCTCGAAAGTCAACATTGATTACTTCTTCACAATTTTGAAATTTTACAAGGTGACCCAAAATTGTGTTACCCATCCATTGCTCCAGATTACATGATTTTTGTTATTCCTACATTTATATAGAAATATTAAATAGATGAATTTTTTGGTGAAATGTTGGAAAGCGCTAGTACATGTTATAAAGTAACTTAAGAGATGATTACTTAGAAGTAAGAAAGGAAAATCGGAAAGGAATAAAAATATGTTATCGTGTCCAGTTGTTGATAAATATTCCATTACGGACTTGGAAAATAAATGGGGGTGTATAGGGTAGCATCACGTTTGAGTGAATTCAATTTGGAGTTACGAGTTAAGTTTTTTACGTTTTGCACCTAGATCCCTCCAAGAAAGTTGGAGTTGTTGAATAACGAAATTGGGGGCACCAAAATGCAATTAAATAATACATGATTGCGACTTTGCGATTTGGGAAAGTATGGGAAAACTGATGGGCATCGAAAGTCAACATTAATTACTTCTACACAATCTTCAAAATTTACATTGTGGCCCAACGTGATCATGAGAAGTTGAATATACAAGCACTGATAAAAAGATTTAACTTAATGTGATTAACGGTCACCTCTCGTATAACTTTCTATATATAAGCATTGATGAAAACATTTGACTTTAACATACCAACGACTAACCATTACTTGACGATATATAATAAATAATAAAAATGTATGACTTTAACAAAACATAATTTGGGCTGGAAGACAAAATATTTAATTAGAGTTACTATAATTCATAATTAAGTGGTTGAATTGTTAAATAAAAAAAATACATATACACTTTTATTTTTACCATAAATATTAGATTTTGGAAAAACTTCAAATTCATCAACACATATAAATGAATAAAAATAATATATTTCTAAATTTCATTATTTTTGGAAGCCCGACATCATTGTCGAAGAAGACAAAGTATCTTTTCATGTAATTCTGGTTAAACATTACCTGACAACCACCCAAAATCTGGTATCGGGGACCAAACAAATCAATCAATTTGTGTTTGTTGAATGCTAGATGTACGCGGTTTTGCTACTGGGGACCAAAATATAGCATTTCAATATATGTTGGGGACCAAAAAAATAATTTAGTCAAGCATATACGAACACAGAAAAAACAGACTACCTCCGTCCCAGCTATTTTTGCACTCTTACTTTTTAAAACAATATTCTCCATCAAAATTTGATCTCATATTTGAATAAATATATCAACGAGAATATTATCGCATGTGATATTGTTATAATCGTCATAAGAAGTAGTTTCTAAATAATTTATAATTAACCTCGTTGAATAGATGGGGGCATTTATGAGTACGAATTCGACCGTTGAACAACCCATCGTCCTTCGAGTTAATAGGATCTTGATTTCCTCAGTCGCTGCCGGTTGGCGCCGCAACCGATGGCGGAACCACCAACAGGGTGTTTCTCATATGCCCAGATAGTTAGTAATCAGTCTCCTACCTCTAATCCCCAAACAACAACACCCAAACCTGGGGGTCTCTTCAATCAAAAAACACAGATCGGTCACCTAGGAGAGCCAGGTCTACATTCATGGATGAGGAGTGTGAAAAACTTGAAGCCCCGCTACGCTGGACATTGGTTGGTAAATTCTCGCGCAACAGACCTCAACTGGATAAACTACACAAGAATTTCCAAACAGCTGGCTTCAAAGGGCAAACTGAGATTCATCTGCTGGACAATAGGCATGTTATCATTAATTTCTCAACCCCAAATGATTATTATAGATGTTGGATACATAGAGTGTGGAATTTCGGTTCACACTCTTTAAGAATTACAAAATGGATTCCTACCTTTGATCCTAATGTCGATTCTCCTATAATGCCTGTCTGGATTGCTCTTTATTGTCTGCCTCAACAATTTTTTGATTATGATATTATGATGTCAATGGGAAGTATAGTTGGGCAGCCTGTCAAAATTGATAAAGCTACGCGTAATAGAACAAGGCCTCATGTTGCTAAAGTTTGTGTTGAAATGGATATAACCAAACCTCCATGTGAAAGAATTTGGCTTAGTTTTAGGGGGATTGGTTTATGGCAATACATAGAATATGAAGGAATTCCTGATTATTGCTCTAAATGTCAAAAGCTAGGTCATATGTCTTCTATATGCAAATATGAACATATGTCTAGGTATACTTCTAATGTTTGGAAACCTGAACAAAATGAAGAACATGGAAGGCAATGAGGTAAGACAGATGGTTCATCCTCTTCGGGACTATCTTCACAGGATAAGACCGTTATTCCAGTGTATAAAAATGTATTTGCTAACAAAATGCAACAGGAAGTCTGGAAGCCAAAAACTGTATTAGCAAACAAGTTAAGAATTTCTCATAATTAAGAAGACAAAGCTGCTCAAGTTAAACCAAGTTCTCAAGTTATTGCCTCTTCTACAGAGGCACAGGTACCACTTGAGATGCCTCCTAAAATGTTTTTATCTGAATCAAACAATGCTAATGTGAGTTTAAGTTCCGAGCCTATAAATTACCTAGCTGCACTTAATACTCAGGCTGTTCAAAATCCTCAATCTACTTCTGTGAGTTTATGTTCTGATCCTGTAAATGATCATGTTGTTATTAACTCTCAGAATGTTCATAATCCTCAAAATGCTATTGTGTTATTTGATTCTGATCCTAAAAATGATCATCCTCAAAATGTTAATCCAACCTCTAGGCTTAAATCAGGTCAAATTAATACAGCTGAGATTAATGAAAACATTGGCAAAATGATCAATGAATTTACACTTACTGAAAACTTCCAAGATAATTACATAGAAATAAATGATGGGTTTTCTCCCCTTCTTTCTCCTGGTTATAAAAAAAGGAGAAACAGACAAGCAACTTCGCAGATCACCTGATAAAAGCTCAGGTTATATTTCGGAACCTGAAAACACATATGAGGTTCTAACTGCTAAATTATCAAAGGAAAGATTTAAAAAGGACATGATGAAACCTCAAAACAGATTCAATGCATTGCTTCAAAGTTCTGTTGGCAATAGTAAGGGTGAATCTAAGCAACAAAATAAGGATTATGTTGCTACTCCTAAAACGGTCATAACCCATTCCAAATTGTCAACTAAACAGTAATTTAATGGATTTAAACACTTGTTGTTGGAATATTAGAAGAATAGGTAATAATCCATTTAGATTAAAATACATTAAGTATAGATATAAAATATCTATGACAGCTTTAATTGAGCCAATTATATCAAATGATCAAATTCAGAAAACTGGACTTGAGCCGAGCTCGAGCCTGGGGGTGGACGGGCTCGGATCGGCTCGATCTCACCCCTACTCATTGCATGACTCTCAACACATGATTTTCACCCAAAAATTTGTGCTTATGATTCTCATCCAACGGGTGAAAATCATGCGATGAGAATCATCGACCATCGGAGCTTGCCGGAATTTTGGCTGGAACCGGGCTGGAACGCCGTCAAAAATTGACCGGAGTTTGGCCGGACCGTCACCGGAATTTGACCGGCCACCACCTTCAATCGCCGCCAACCCACCACCACTAATAAATCACATTTTTAAAATTAAAATAAATATTTAAAATTATTATTATTATTTTTTTAAATATATTGTGTATTTAAAAAGTATAAATACATGGTTTATACGGTAAAATAGAACCACCCTAAACCGATTTCACCGAATTCACCACCACTAGGGGCAACTTTATTTAAGGGGCGATTGAAGGGGCGATTTCACCGAATTCACCGAGCACTATGTGTTTCATACTTCAAGCCTTTTTGTACTGACTTGGTCGGTTGATCATCAAATCGGCCCCCATAAATGGGTAAGTCCAGTTGGAAAAAGAAACTTCAAGCAAAAAGAATCATATACGGCTCACAGCAAACCCCCAAAAAACTCCAACTTCAAGATTTTTTGGTGGTCAAGCAAAATTCTCATGTAAAGGGAATGGAAACGGTTCTGGAGGAACTGGAAGAACACGACACGGTGAACAGTGAGGAGTCGCCGGCCAAAATGAATAGGGATTCACCAGCCGGAAAGCGTTATTCCGAGGAAGAAATGGTGACGCCTCATAAAGCAAAGGAGGTAACCGCGGGAAAGGAAGGAGAAAAAATGGCAGAGAAGGGTGAAAACCCCAAAAAATCAGAAAAAAAGCTGTCGTGGGGAGACAGAACAGAGGAACCTGGAATGACATGGATGTCACTCTTCGACCAGAAAAGTCAAGAGGAGGTAAAATTCTACACCCTTATTGAAATTGATGGTCTGGTAATGGGGAAAGTGTGTAAGTCAGATGTGGAAGAGAGTTTGAAGGGATGGGAAACTACTGTGATATGTAAAATACTAGGGGATTTCCCCCCTTTTGCTGTGATAAATGGTTTTTCAGGAGAGTTTGGAGGCAGCATACAATAGTCAGAGTGTGGCTCGCAAAACCAGGGGTGTTCATGGTAAAATTTGGTCTTAGGAAGGAGAGGGATCAGGTGATTTAAAAGGGGGTGGTACTATTTGATAACAAACCAGTGGTTATTCAACCATGAACCCAGAATCTGGACCTAGAGCTCCCCAAAACCGTACCAGTTTGGATACAACTCCCAAAGTTGGATCTGGTATATTGGAAACCAAAAATATTGTGCACCATTTTGAGCCCCATTGGCACACCTTTGAAGCTGGATCAGGCAACAAGGGAAGTGGAGAGATTGAACTATGCTCGAGTCCTAGTCGAAGTGGAGCTGGGGAAGAAGTTACCAGATAAAATTCAGTTTCTAGATGAGAATGACGTTATTCAGAGCCAAACGATCATAGGGGAATGACTGCCAAGCAAATGTACCTCTTGTTCAATGATTGGCCATGAGGAGATAAACTGCAGGAGGAAGGAGAACAAACCAGCCCCAAAACAGATCTATGTCCCAAAACCGGCTACCAAAAGCTCGGAAGTTCGGGAAGAGAAACAGGAAAAACAGACGGAGAAACATGGAAGTGACATGGAATTCAAAAAGGTGGGCAGAACAGACAGCACCCAGGAAAGGAAGGTACAACCCCCTAACCTGGACCAGCCAGAAAGCAGTGAAAGGAGGGAAAACGGGGGAAATCTGTTCAATATCCTTGCTGACCCACCTGATGACAAGTAAAATCCTAGCATGGAATCTTAGGGGTGTAAATAGTGGGGTGAAGCAGAAGCAAGTAAATAAATTCTGTCTACTGAATCAGGTGGGATTCATAGGGTTCTTTGAAACAAAGGTAAAGAGGGAAAATGAGGGGAAAGTTTGGGAAAGGATTGGGCTGAATTGGGACCTGGAAACAAACAGCTCAGTGGTAGATTCTGGTAGAATTTGGGTGGCCTGGAGGAGTGACTATTTCACAACAAAAATACTCAGCAAGGGGGACCAATGGATAGATATGGAAGTAGGTTTGAAGGAGATGAACATTACATGTTACATCACTATGGTATATGGCAACAGCCAGGCACAGGATAGGGAGACACTGTGGACGTTCCTGAGAGAAGTGGTGCATGAAGATAAACCATGGTTAATCATGGGAGACTTCAACTCACCATTGGAGTTCCATGATAGGAGAGGGGGAAAGGCAATACAACAACATGAATTAGATGGCTTCCAAGAAGTATCTTCCCACCAAAAACTATCAGAAGTGAAAACAATGGGGCCTGATTTCACTTGGAGCAATCGAAGAGCTGATGATGAGAGGATATACAGCAAGATAGACAGAGCAATGGCAAATGAGTCATGGCTGGACCTGATGACAGATTCTCTATGTCAGGTGATGATTAATGGTACATCGGATCACTACCCCCTGATGCTGACATTACAAAAGCCCCCAAAAAAGAGGGAAAAACCTTTCAAGTTCTTCAACATGTGGACACTATCACAGATGTTCAGACCCACAGTGAAAGCAGTCTGGGAAATTAGTGAAGTTTCAACCCTCACACAGCTCTATGAGAGACTACAGATGCTGGAAATACCACTCCGGAAGATTAATAAGGAGGAATTCTCTGGAATTGAGAAACGGGCACAGGAGGCAAAGGATCAATGGGAGAGGGATCAGAGGGAGCTGGCTGATGACCCGGGCTCTGTACAAAAGCAAAGAAGGGAAACAATAACCAGGAGGGCAGCTGTAACTTTGGCAGAAGCAGAATTCAGATTTCTGAAGCAAAGAGCAAAAGTGAAGTGGCTTAATGAGGGGGATCGGCCTACTGCCACCTTCTATTCACTGATGAAGACAAGAGCTTACTCGAATCATATTGTCACACTGGCTGAGGGGGACAAGATGATACAGGGACGTAGCAACATCGAAGCTCACCTGGTGAAATTCTTCAAGAATCATATGGGAAGGGAAGTGAGTACTGAATTGAGGATCAACCCAGGGGTGATTGATAGGGGTTCGGTTTTAACAGTGCAGCAACAGGCTATGATGATCAAACCAATCTCAGACCAGGAAGTGTACAGGGCTCTGAAAGGGATAAAATCTAGCAAAAGCCCGGGACATGATGGTTTCTCAAGCCATTTCTTCAAAGAATCATGGGGCATCATTGGGGGAGGAGTAACTCAGGCAGTACAGGGGTTCTTCAGAGGTGACCCGATCCCCCCAAATTTCAGTAAAGCAATTATTAGCTTAATCCCAAAGAAAACCCAACCACAGGTACCTGAAGACTACAGACCAATCTCATGTTGCTCTGTCATTTATAAGGTGGTGACGAAGATAATCTGTGAAAGACTGGGGATGGTGATGCCCTCTCTGGTATCGAACAATCAATCAGCATTTGTGAAGGGCAGGAACATAGTGCATAACATCCTGCTGACTCAGGAACTGCTACATAAGTATAAGCATGGGGACATGAAGCCTAGCTGCTTAATCAAAATTGATATATCCAAGGCTTTTGATAGCCTTAATTGGGATTTCATGATCAAATGGCTGAAGCTCCTAAAGATACCAGGTGATTTCCTGAACTGGATACAGGCCTGTGTCACTAATTCATCTTTCAGCCTGTCCATAAATGGTAACCAATCTGCCTCCTTTGAGGGAAAACGAGGGGTTAAACAGGGGGACCCCCTATCCCCCCTTTTATTCGTCCTTTGTATGGAATATTTAACACGGTTGTTAGATCATAAATTCTACCATAAACAGATAGGATATCACCAGAGATGCCAGAAAGTGGGGGTTCAAAGCCTGCTATTTGCGGATGACCTATTGATCTTCTGTGCTGCTGATACAAGTTCGGTGGATGGTGTGAAGGCCACTTTGAAGGAATTCCAGAAAACATCGGGTCTGGCAGTGAACGAGGGGAAATCACAGATATTCTTCTCCAAGATGAAGGAGGAGGAAAAGAGTTTGCTGGTAGATATCTTACAAATTGCAAGAGGAGAGCTTCCGGTGCAATACCTTGGACTGCCCCTGAGCTCCAACCAGTGGACGGCAGCTACGTGCAGAACCCTGTTGGACAAGATCACAGGGAGACTAAGAAGATGGGACTCCAGAAACCTATCGTATGCAGGTCGGGTGCAACTGGTG
>JAULKM010054011.1:0-12610 GCA_032355605.1 Rubia tinctorum
CAATTCATTTCGGGTACTGCTCAAAACTAAGCCCAAAATTGACGAAGTCAACTTTTATTATACCATATTTTCCAACAGAGATTGCTTGCAAAAATAAAGCCTTCATAAAAGGCTATCAGTTCGGCATGGAAACTGGAGGGGAAGAAATCAGTTTTTGTGGCAGCAGCAACAAAATAACCATTCTTATCTCTAACAATGATTCCAATCCCATATTTATTCACCGAGTTATGCCACGATGCATAAACATTTACCTTAATTTCAAAAGCGGGTTTAATCCATGTAACACATTTAACCTCAGGTCTGGGTTGGCGCTTTAGTGTGTTAATGAACCCATGCTGCACCCAGATCTGATCCATCTGGTTTTTTGAAAAACAAGGTTTAGCATATAAAGTCCAGAAAATGTCTTTTTTGATGCTTTCATTCATCAGATGGATCTGTGGTTTCACCCCTTCAAAAATGCATTTATTTTTTGGCTTTCCAGATGTTCCAACAAATAAAATATGGAAGTAATATGTTTAAAGCATAATGCATTTTTTGTATTACCATTTAAAGACCAGTAATATGTTAGACTCCCATAGATAGAGTCATATTTGATATTGGTTATTTGCATTATTAGTTATTAGAAAAAGCTTGAAAATTAAGTCGTTGTGGAATCACCAAAAGAGTTTGTGAAATTAGTAGGAAGAGAAATTAGAATTATTGTTTTTTCTCCCTGTGAGTGTGGCTTTAAGTTTATTGGGCCAAGGCCCACCTTTTATCCATGTAGTCCATTTTTCTTTGCTTGACACTTAAGTGATTAATTCCTTTTGTGGGGTAAGTAGAGAAATGTGCGATAAGTGATTAATTCCTTTATGTCTTTGATATTAGTATTAGCCACGGGAACAGTAGCTTAAAAGGAGGGTGAGGCCGTGTGTTGGGGGTGCAAAAGGGCAGAGTTTAGAATTACAACATTAGGGACAAACACTTGAAGAGAATTATTGAGAGAAAGGAGAAATTATTGAGAGCTTGTAATCCTTGTAATCTCGAATTGATTCTAGTGGAACCATTCTTGTAGGACGTAGGTGAAAATACCGAACCTGGGTAAAATCTCTTGTGTCATGTTCTTTATTTTCTTGCCTTAGATTGTTTGATTTCTTGTTGGTAGACTTCTTGTTTGCATTCCGTTGCGTTATATATTCGTTGTTTGTCACAACAAATTGGTATCAGTGCATTGTTTGTGACAAATTTGAATTATTCATTGTGTGCTCACAAGGTGTTTGATAAATTGTCTTTTGTAAGCTTGTACTTGTTTTGTGATGGCGACAGCTTCCAAAGTCAATATTGAGAAGTTTGATGGGTCAAATTACTTTGAATTGTGGAAGGTGAATATGCTAGCACACTTAGGCAACATGGGGCTTGTCAAGGATCTTTCGGGAGCAGATAAACTTCCTTCTACTTGGGATGAGGCGAAGAAGGAATATGTATTGGAAAGAGCTCACAATGCATTGATCCTTAGTCTTGCTGATAAAGTGTTAAGGGAGGTGGTTCGTTGCTAGTCGGTCGTGGAGGTGTGGTTACAGCTAGAGTCTCTTTACATGACAAAGACATTATCATGGCGTTTATTTCTCAAGGAGCGGTTTTTCACATTCAAGATGGAGGAAGGGCGAGACTTGATGGACCATCTTCATGAGTTCAACAAGTTGGTGGTAGATTTAGAAAACATTGGGGTAAAGTATGATGACGAAGATCAAGCTTTGATTTTGCTTCATTCGTTACCTAAGTCATACGAGCACATTGTTGTTATCCTACAACATGGGAGGGACGATATCACCCTCGATGAGGTTGTAGGGGGCTTAAAGTATAAGGAGCACAAAAATGGATGGAGATTGAGCCTACTAGCAGAGATAGCTTGTTGATGCACTAAGGGAGATCAGACAAGAAAGATTTCAAAGGAAAGAAGAAGTCACGGTTGAAATCTCGGAACTCAAACAAATTCATCATCAAGTGTTACAAGTGTTATGAAGAAGGACACGTGAAGAAGAATTGTCTGAATCGAGGAGATTGAGGGACCAAGAGGCGAGTTGGTGAAGTAGTGGTAGCCCAAGGTGTGGACCATGGATACAAGAACTCTGAGGTCCTTGTAGTGTCAACCTCATGCCCGGATGAAAGGTGGATCTTGGGCTCTGATTGCTCATTCCACATGACACTGAATGAAGGTTGGTTCATAAGCTACGAAAAGGCACATTTAGGTGAGGTATTGCTTGGGATTAACAAATCATGTAAGGTGGTGGGGATTGGTTCGGTGAGAATCAAGACCCATAATGGGATGGATAAGATATTGATGGAGGTGAGACATGTCCCAAAATTACGTAGGAACTTGATTTCGGTTGGTACATTGGACCAACATGCCTTTTGTTGGAAAGGTGAGAACAATGTCTTGGTTGTCAACAATGGTGCGCTTGTGGTTATGAGAGTGTTAGGGAACGTTGCCTTTATGTTCTTCAAGGGAGCACGGTGGTTGGTGATGTGGGGGCTATTGCAGAGCCATGGGAGAATTCTTTGGCGAGCCTTTGGCATAAATGGCCTGGTGCTGTAAGTGAAAGAGGTTTGACGGAGTTGAGAAAGCAAGGTTTTTTGGGGGGAGATAAACTTGGAAACCTTGAGTTTTGCGAGAATTGCATTTATGGCAAAGCTACACGGGTGAAGTTTTCACGCTCCGTAGAGGTGACTAGGGATACATTGAGTTATGTGCATTTGGAATTGTGGGGCTCATCAAGGATGCCAACTCAATGTGGAGGTAGGTACTTTCACACTTACATTGATGATTATTTTTGTAAGGTTTGGGTATGCATTTTGAAATCCAAGGATGAGACTTTTGGCAAGTTCAGGGATTGGAAGAAGATGGTTATGGTCCAAACGGGGAGGAAGATCAAGAACTTTTGGACAGACAATGGTTTGGAGTTCTTGAGTGATGAGTTCAACTGGTTTGCTAAGGATGAGAGGATGGTTAGACGTAGAACCATCTAAGGAACCCCGCAACAAAATGGCCTTGCAGAGAGGATGAACCGGATGCTTCTTGAGAGGGTGAGGTGCATGTTGTTCGAAGCCAGTATGTCGAAGATTTTTTGGGGAGAAGCCGCTAACACGCTTGCTTACTTGATCAATAGGTATTCTTTGGTGTCTTTGTATTGTATAACGCCAGAAGAAGCGTGGAGTGGTTCACCTTCGAAACTTGACAACTTACGTGTGTTTAGTTGTGTGCCTTATATGCACCAACATGAGAGGAAGCTTGATCCTAGGGCGAAGAGGTGTATGTTTCTTGGATACACGGAAGGTGTGAAGGGTTCGAAATTATTGTACGGTGAAGGTGAAGCTTCAAAGTGCATCAATAGCCTAGATTTCATCTTTAGAGAGTATGAATACTACATGACTGTAGCAACTCAAGGGGCCAAGGATAGCAAGGTGGTTGCTAGATAAGGGTCAAAATTAAGGTGGAGCTATTGAGGAAGAGCAATGAAAATCGGGAGGGTGAAGACGACGACGTAGATGATAGGGAGGTTGATTTTGATGATTAAGGCGAAAGGGTCATGACGATGATCAAGGGCCTGGATCATACAACTTGTCAATTGACTGAACTAGGAGAGAGACCCTGGCACCGAAGAGGTATGGTTATTCCGATCTAGTGGCTTTTGCTTTAGTTTCCTCTAAGGGGTTGGATAACTTGGAATCTAGATCTTATCTAGAGGCGATGAGAAACAAAGATTATGAATCTTGGAAGTGTGCAATGAAAGATGAGATGGCATCACTTGAGAAGAATGAAATGTGGGAACTAGTGGACAATCCTAAAAATCAACAGGTGGTTGGTTGTAAATGGGTATTCAAACGAAAGGAAGGAATTGTTGGGTTTGATAAGTCAAGGTGTAAGGCGAGATTGGTGGCTAAAGGCTTCACACAAAGATAAGAGGTCGACTTTAATGAGATCTACTCCCCCGTGGTGAAGCACACATTCATTCAAGTTTTTCTTGCTTTGGTAAATCAATATGATTTAGAGCTTGAGCAAATGGATGTAAAGACAACTTTTCTTCATAGAAATCTTGAGGAGCGAATTTACATAGCTCAACCGGAAGGGTTCATCAAGGTTAGAGATGAGAAAAATGTATGTCTTCTTAAAAAATCTCTCTATGGTTTGAAGCAATCCCCTAGACAATGGTACTTGAGGTTTAATGAGTTCATGGTTCGAAATGGGTTTTGACAGAGAAATTATGATGGTTGTGTTTAGATCAAGTGGGTGAATAGTTGTGGATTATTTTTGTTGCTATATGTGGATGACATGTCGATAGCGTTGAAAGACAAGAATGAGGTTCATGACTTGAAAAGGCTATATGGGACCGGCCAAGAAGATTTTGGAGGTGGAAATCACACGGAATAGGAGATGCGGTGAATTATTTGTGTCTCAATGTGAATACCTTTGAAAGGTGGTGGCTAAGTTCGTGATGTCGGAGGCAAATGCGGTTCAAACACCTTTGGCGGCTCATTTTAAACTCTCTGCAAAGATGTCGCAAAATACCAAGGAGGGTCAATCAAGAATGGACCGGACTCCTTATGCAAGTGTCGTTGGAAGTCTCATGTATGCCATGTTATGCACACAACCGGATTTAGCTTATGTGGCTAGCCTAGTGAGCTGGTTTATGGCCAACCCGGGTAGAGAACATCAGGAGGCAACAAATTGGGTTCTTTGGTTTGTGAAAGGAACTTCAAATGTTGGCTTTCACTACAAACGGGTGAATGAAGGTGCAGCTAAGTTGAGAGGATATGTTGATGCGGACTTTGCGGGTGACTTGAACAAGAGGCGATCATTGACCGGGTATGTATTTACTTTATTCGATCATGCGGTGAGTTGGATGGTGCAACTACAACTAGTGGTTGCACTTTCACTGATAGAGGCCGAGTACATCGCTCTCTCGGAAGCTGTGAAGGAATCTCTTTGGTTAAAGGGGTTGATCGGTGAGCTCGAGATTGCGTAAAATGAGGTGGGGTGTTTTGTGATAATCAAAGTGAGATACACTTGACCAAGAACCAAATGTATCATGAGAGGACGAAGCACATCGACATAAATCTACACTTTATTCGAGATGTGGTTGTCGAGGGGTCCGTTGTTGAGAAGGTGCACACGGACGAGAATCCGGAAGATATGGCTATAAAGGTGGAGATGGGGATCAAGTTTCAACATTGTTGCGATTTGATCAACTTCGCAAAATTGAGAAACTAGAGGAGGATGTGAAGAATGGTTCTACAGAGGTTCTAGGTTTGTTGATTGTTGTTCGGTCTCGGTTCTTCTTAAAGTCATGTTGGGGATTTGTGAGTGTGGCTTTAATTTTATTGGGCCAAGGCCCACCTTTTATCCATGAGGTCCATTTTTCTTTGCTTGGCACTTAAGTGATTAATTCCTTTTGTGGGGTAAGTAGAGAAATGTGGGGTAAGATACTCCTTTACATCTTTGTATTAGTATTAGCCACGGGAACAACAGCTTAAAAGGAGGGTAAGACTGTGTGCTGGGAGTGCAAAAGGGGAGAGTTTAGAACAACCTTAGGGACAAACACTTGGAGAGAATTATTGAGAGAAAGGAGAAAGTATTGAATGCTTGTAATCCTTGTAATCTCGGATTGATTATAGTGGAACCATTCTTGCAGGACGTAGGTTGAAACACCGAACCTGGGTAAAATCTCTTGTGTCCTCTTATTTATTTTTCTTGCCTTAGATTGTTTGATTTCTTATTGGTAGACTCGTTATTTGCATTCCGCTGCGTTATATGTTCGTTGTTTGTCGCAACACTCCTCGTGGGATCAACTCTGCTTACCGGTGTACTAATTAGTATTTTCTGAGTTTGCAGGTTATTTGGCGAGTAAAACGACGCTCACCAATTGTGGCAGCAAGGGCATTTGGATGAAAGGCTAACATTTAAGTACACAATGATGTCATCAAATGGTAAAATTGCATTTGCTAATCTCCACATGAAAATTGATATCTTTTTGGGGAGTTCAGAATACCATACCTTGTTTAAAATCCCAAGATTTGTTCTTGGTTAGTTAACCACTTAATATGCTGACTTTGAAGGAGAATTTTCTATTAAAAGCCGGCTTCCAGATTAGTCTATCTTCTCTGTGAGGATGTAGTTGTGCTTCCTGCAAGAAATTTGATATGTTAGCAAGCAGATTATGAAACAGAGGAAGATAAGATGATTTGTGAAGTATGAAAAGAGCAATAGATGTGTTCAGTGGGATGGCCTCAAGGTTGAAGCAAGATGATCATGTATAGGACCAAAACCAGTCCAGTTGGAAGTGTAAAAATTGGCAGCCCCATTTCCATGTATAACCCTTGTGTTTGCCTCAACAATTGTGTTTACTGCAATTATTTTTTCCCAATTTTGTGAATTTCTTTGGTTTGGTGAAATTAACCAAAGAAATTGTGTCCATGGAGCTTGACCAAGCTGAAACTTCCACCATAGTTTCAGAGAACAGGGTGTAATTATATCCTTGAAAATTCTCAAGCCTATTCCATTTTGGTTTGTTGGAAAACACATAGGCTTTTCCACAACTTTTTGTCTCCCGTTCCAGATTTTCCCCAAAAGAAAGATGTTATTTTCTTCTTTAGCTTAGAGAGTAATGTTTTAGGTGGGTTCATCACTGCCCGAAGACATTGAGGAATGGTGAACATCACTGATTTTATCAACGTTAGTCTCCCTGCACTACTCAGCCATTTGTTTTTCCAAGAGTTTAGCTTTCTATCATAGATTTCCAACAGGGGCTGAAAGTGCATTACTTTTGTCCATCCTGTGTAAATAGCGCAGCCAAGGTATACAAATGGAAAGGTTCCTTTTTCATTCAAAAAGATTTTCTGATCAGATTTTCCAGGGATGATGTGGCATACCTACTGATGTAAAAAAAACACTCTTGTCATTGAAGAAACTTGCAGGTTTGGAATTTATGAGGATAGAAAACAAAGCTGGTGATAAATTGGAGATAATTAAATGAATAAAATGGTATGAGAATCTAATTTTCTCATAATTGTACCTGGGAAGGACACTTTGACTCTGCCAAAGGCCTTTGCCTGGTCTAGTTTCAATGTGCAATTTTAAGAGCCTGTTTTATTATTTAAGAATTTAGTCATCTCTTTGAGATAAATGACATTATCTGTCATTTCCTTTCCTTTTAAGAAGGTTGACTGATTATGAGAGATACGAGAAGGCATGAAAGTATTTAATCTGTGAACTAGCAGTTTATAGAACACTTTGTTAGTGAAGTTAGAGAGAGAAATGGGCCCCTAATCTTAGAAGAATGTGGGAATTTCCTTATTTGGAATTAGGCATATCCATGTGCTTGAAATTTCAGCTGGAATGGGTGTTCCTTTCATGAAGTCCATACTAGCTTCAAGTAGGTCAGGGCCAATGATGTCCCTGTTAGTCCTAAAGAAAGTTGATGTGTATCCATAAGAGCCTGGAGAACCATTGTGATTCAGAGAAAACAACGGTTTGGAGCTCTGTTAGTGTGGGATTTTTTGTAAGAATCTGGTTATCCTGGGAGGTTAAGATCTTTGGAATTTGGCTCATGAAATGAGATAGAAAAAGATCAGATTGTGCGTGATTTTCCTCAGTTAGAAGGGATTGGTAAAAATTGATGGTTTCAATCTCTATTTCCTGTGGATTTGTAGTCCATGTACCATCGGATTTTTTTTATTTTAGTTATATTTTGCCTCGTTTTTTTGTTTCACAGAGGCATGAAAATACTTTGTATTTTCATCCCCCTCCTTTAGCCATTTTAGGTTAGTTTTATATTTCCAGAAAGTTTTTCCTCAGTTAAGGCTTTTAGGAGTTGACCATTTTTGTGCTTAAGGTTAATTAAGTAAGCTTGAGAGTTTGTGGTTTCATATGCAGTTTCTTGTAATTTGAGAGATTCTTTTGCATTCTTGATATTAGCATGAATATCTCCAAAACTCTCTTTATTTCATCTTTTGATTTCTATTTTCTGTCTTTTTAATTTCAGAAAGAAGCCTATCATCCCTTTTTCAGTTATTTCTTGTGCCCAATTATCCTGAATTACCTTTGTTAAGTCCAGTTTGGCAACCAAACATCTAGAAATCTGAAGGGTTTCGGGGCTGATGGTAGTTTGTTGCCTATGGTCAGTAGTAAGGGGCAGTGGTCTGAAGTGTGTTTGTTAAGTATGTGGACAGAGCTATTAGGGATTTTTATAGCCATTGCCTATCAGGTAGAGTCCTATCTAACCTCTTTATTGTTGGTGGTTTCCTTCCATTTGTCCATGTAAAAGTATTCCCCACTGTGAAAATGGGTGTTAGCTAGCATTTACTTACAATTTCATTGAAATTTCTAATGCTATTCCTAGTAGGGCATTTAGGTCCTTTGTACTCATGTAGAGAAATCATGGCATTAAAATCTCCTATCAGCATTCTATTACTATCCTAGTGTGTTAACAATTCATTCCATAGCATTTTCCTGCTCTTCTATAAGTGGACGCATGCAGGAAGTAAGTGCACATATTAGACAGAATATAGGAGTTAGATATGCTTGTCTTTGTGTACTGCTCAGTTTCAGATAGGATTTGGATATTAAATTGAGATTTTCACATAATCCATATGCTGTTATTTTCAGAGTTTTGGTGGTTATCAAAACCTAGTTTCATTTTGTAATTTATGCTCTAATCATGTTTATGTTTAGGCTCCAGTGTGCAATCCTGATCAATTTTTTTAAGTCTATCCATGGAACTATCTATCCTCTTAAGTTCCAAACTAACATCTTATTAGAAATGGTCTTATTTATCATGATAACTGGCTAGATTTGTTTTTGAGGTGGATCTTAAATTCATTTTGTTTAATTCATTGAATAGTGTTCTCTTCCTAGTTGTGACGGGTTCCAGATTTATGGTTTTAAGTTTAGGCTCAATTACCTTTCGAGTCGTAGCACTCTAGAACTGGTATCATAATTATCTCTTGTATCATATTCATCTTCAGTCCTTAGCAACATAAAATATGTTTGAGTTTCGTGGGCTAGACCGCAAGATGGAGAGAACTGGGTGTTATTTTCATTTCCTGAAATAGGGGAGTTAGGAATGATACCTGATATGTTATCTTTGGCATGTTACATTGGTTTTGCAGCTGATGTTTGAACTTGGTACATCTTGAATTAGTCCTAATCCTGATTAATATGTGAGTCTTTTATGTCGTGCACCTGATTTTTCAGCTATATTTCTTGGCGCTATTATCATGTGTCTGTGTTTTCATTTATGCTCAGTGTTGGGGTAGGGTTTTTGAGGCCAAGATCTGGGCTCAGGGGTTGTATTATCTGGTCTACATTACCCTGTTCTTGAACAACATGTTCTGTAGTTTTAGCTTATATAGTTTGGTTAACTGCCTCTATATGTTTTTGTGATATGGTAAAGCCTGAGGCTTGGCCAGTTTTACTAGTTGCAAGTATCCACTTATCTTGGCCCTTGTTAGGGATTTTAGCTCCAGTGCTAGGCTTAGAGAAAATAGGCTTAGTAACTAAATCGTGGTTTTTAATCTTGCATTTCTCAATTGGGTGGCCTATTTTCTTACAATGGGTACAGTATGATGGAAGATTTTCATATTCAATAGTATAGTTCTGATTTTCCAAAGTTGAACCTAATCTGATATGTGGAAGTAGATGAGCTTGAAGGTCAACTTCAACACAAATTTTCTTTGTCGATGGTCTTGTTAATATCCCCATTGCTAAATCCATATTTATGTACTTTCTGATTTGATTATTGATTGCTTCGATGGATGGAACGTTGTAGTAGTATAGAGGCACATTTCTGATGGTGAGCCGGGCAAGGACTATAGTTGATTCGTTGTTAGGCTTAAACTTCGGGGTCCATCGAAGCACTCTTATTAGAATCCCATTGAAAGACCAAACCCCTTCGATCCAACACCTGTAAAAATATTCTTTGTCCTGGAAGAGAATTAAGATATTCTTGAAGTCCACGGCTCCTAACTGATAACGGTCAGAGAAACCTATTGTCTTGAAATTAGCTTCAACACGGTTCATGGTGGGGCGGCCCTTTGAAAAAATTTCGATAAGGGCGTTAGCATAGTGACTGTAGAGTTCTTGAACTTCATCTGGTGTGAATAGCACTAATGATTCTCCCTTGAATTGAAGAGTATGGTTGATATTGGGGGTGGATGGTAAAGAGGTTGTTATCGGTGGACTTTTTTTATTGAAGAGCTTGTGCAAAACTTCTGGTTACTTTGGCCACCATAGTTGTGGATAAGATAGGTTAAGCTCAGGTTGTGGTGATTTTGTGGAATTCCGGTGAGAAGTACGGTGAAATGGAGCCATTTCAGGTGAAAAAAAGAGTAAAGTAATGGTGTCGATAAGAGAGAAGTGGGAGAGATGAGAGAGAAGTCAATGAGTTTTCCGAATCGCACTGTTTGATTTTATTTAGGGTTATTTGCATTTATAACCCTGAGTTTATGCTAAAAGTACCAATATAACCCTGCAATCTCAAAAAGTGCCAATATAACCCTAATTAATTATCGTATGTGTCAATCTAACTCTAACTTTTGAGAAATTTGTGCCGATATACCCAAAGTTACTATTTTCGGCATTGACCATCTCAATTCTGGCAATGATGAAATAGAAAATGACTAAAATACCCTTGATCTACAAACTGAAAATTGTATCCCCATTATACCCATGCAACCACCTGTCACCACCTCCGCCAGCCACCGCCAACCCATCTTCTTTATCGGAGTTCACCTCCGCCACCTTCTTCACTGATTCTTATTTTTACAACGATGCCCTAATCCCGATCTCCATCCAACACCGCTACCCTAACTCTGATCTCCGTCACCTTCTTCACCAAATCCCTAACCCCGATTTCCCTTCACTGTTGCCCTAACCCCAATCTCCGCCCAACACCGCTGCCCTAACCTCGATCTCTGCCCAACACCTTCGCCACTTCGCCACTGATCCCCGACTTCCGCCACCTTTGCCACCAAATCCCTAACCCCGATCTCCCTTCACCGCTGCCCTAACCCTGATCTCTGCCTAACACTACTGCCCTAACCTCGATCTCCGCCCAACACCACTGCCCTAACCTCGATCTCCGCCCAACACCACTGCCCTAACCTCGATCTCCGCCCAACACCACTGCCCTAACTCCGATCTCAGCCCAACACCACTGCCCTAACTCTGATCTTCGCCCAACACCGCTGCCATAACCCCACTCTTTGCTTCTCACCGGCGTTCACCATTGCCTTTGCAAAAACCCAGGGCGGAAATGGGTGGAAGAAAGGTGAGTCAAAGCCTTGATGTAGCCCGTTTTCAACTTTGGAAGAAAGTTGAAGAGACCCACTTTCAACATTGGAAAAAGAAAAAAGTGGAAATCATTCCATTTTTTGGTTTTTTCATTTTTAATTAGTGACAAATTTGTCATTTCACATTATCACGGTCAATTCGTTGTTGACTAATACGTCAACCAAGTCAATGGTTATTTTGACACTTTCTGAGATTGCGGAGTTATATTTGGCACTTTCATCCTGAATTTAGGGTCATTTTAAGACTTAACTCTTTTATTTATTAGTGTCACCAGACTCAAACCCGCTTGTATTTATACAATTCTATTATTGTAACGAGAATCAAACCCACTAAATTGCATTTGTATTTGATTTTGCAAGTGTTATCAGGCTCAAGTTCGGCACAAGATAACATCTGGCCTCGTGACATAATGAATAACTGGTTAATCGCGCACTATGGAAGCCTCTTCTTTAGGAGTATATGCAATTTCACATCATTTCTGAAAAATAAAATAAAATACTAAAATACGATCTTGGGTCTTCATCTTTCCTCTCTTTTTATCACCAAACAAAGAATTGGAATCATTTGTACAAATTCACAAGTCAAAGTTTACAAGCAAAGAAACTTCCATGCAAGCCTAGAGACCCATATGCAGCATCCATTATTAGATATTGATGAAGATGTAAACTCTTCAGTCGAGAAGATATGACGATGAGACTTTTAAAGAATAATACACTCACTAGCCCCTTACAGTTACAGGTAGGTACAGACAGGAATTTGTATAGGAGAAAAATCACCAAAAACCAGACATCAAAATCACTACTTTCATCCGATTCTATAGCTCTCTAACGCCTTGGCTCATTCACCAACGATCCTTCAAAGAATTCATTCAGCATACGCTCAAGATCGTCAGGTTTGTATTTGATGTATTTCTGGGGATTCTTCCCTGACTCAACCAAAGGCCTGCGACAAATCAAACAGCATTGATGTAATTCGACATCAAGAAAAGAGCATAAATGGATGGAGCATATTGAATGGTGGGAACCAATTTTTTTTCTCGCCGTTTGCTACTAAATATGCAGGTTCATCTCATGTAAAATGGCTTCTTATTCCATAAGAACACGAGAAAAGTCAGAACATGCAAGCAAATGATGAGAAAAAATCTGAACTGCTGTTCTTCAAAAGTACACTAAATCAATATTCAAACTTGTTTGATATGAGAAGGAAGTACCCAAAGCGGTTATGGAAAGAACGGTATGCTGGCAGTAAAACTTCAGCGACAGCAAGCCTTAACGAATCCCGCAG
>JAULKM010054020.1:0-28682 GCA_032355605.1 Rubia tinctorum
GTCTCGGATGATCAGAAGAAGCTTATCGAAACCAGCAGTGCTTGTGAAAGACAGCTGATGTCTTTACTTGAAGACATGAGCTTGGGAGGTGCAGTGGAAGGGTAAGTCTTTCGCATAACTCTGTTTCATAGTTTCACAATGTACACATATGTATAAACCGTCCACTTTATATTTGCACTGGAGAATCAACCATTTTAGTGATTTATCTTGTCCCTTTTCAGCAGCAAGAGGGGACTACAATGTGAAGAGTTTAGCCTGGGAAAAGTTTTTGATGCTATTGTTAGCCAAGTTATGATTTTTCTGAAAGAAAAGAAGCTGCGATTGAGCGCTGATATCCCGGAGAAAACAAAGGCACTGGTTCTATTTGGAGATGGTGTAAAGCTTCAGATGGTTGTGTCAGATTTGTTGGTTACCTTAGCACATCATACGCCCTGTGATGGTTGGGTGGAAATCAAGTTCACCCCGGGAGTGAAACTGATACAAGGTCGACATCAGTATATCCATTTACAGATAAGGTATGTTTACATAAGAGGCTTGTGGGAATTACATTTGACACACAATGTTTTTGTTCTGGTTTATGTTTTAAAGTAGAGTTCAGTTTCGATGCATGGCCTTTTTTTTCTTACTCCTAATCTATTAGTACTAGTGAATGGAAGAAAGGGGAACTTTGAGTTCATATATAATGCTTGTCTACAATTGTTGGTCAACGCAAGATATGCCATTCGTGGCCATGAGCTTTGCTTTGCAGGTGTTTGTCAAATGAGTTTTATTCCTTTTTCTGGGTTACTGGAGGTAGAATTTTGTCATATCTGTTGACCAAATTGGAATAGCCCAAGGGTGGCGACTTGTGAACCTTGTATACTGCTTGTCTACAATACATGGTCTTAAGATGCATTGCATCTAAACCCCAAACCCTACATTTTTTGCTTTGTTGCGTTATTATATAGGAAAGTAAGTTGAATTTAAACACTTGCAGTGTTGGCTGAGAATGGTATCTTTAATTTGGGTTGGTTTATTTTACTACTCTTTCTCTGTTAAAATTGCATTAACTAGAACTGGTTCATTTTCATTTAGTTTGACTCACTCCGGAGAGGGTCTTCCTTCTGGCCTCATTGAAGACATGTATGGAGAGAGGAATGAATGCAATAATGAACAAGGGATGACTCTAAACATTTGCTACAATCGCGTGTTCACCTTGATGAACGGTCGCATCTCTTATATCAGAGAGCTGGATAAATGTTATTTTCGTGTTGATCTTGAATTTCAAACACCAAACAAGTTGAGGGCTTGAATATACGAGGTCAATAATAAAGTTGTGCGGTAGTTTAAATGTATGAGTGAACTAATAAAATAAAGCTGTTGGAGGCACACATTAGCTATTTAATTTATTTTATTAAAATCGACTCTTTAGTTTAGTTTGTATGTTAAAGTGTAATAATTCCACTTTGCTTTAATAATGTAAATTAAGGTGATATTTATGGTGGATTTGTTGCAATATTTTCAAAATTTTGCCTTCTTAGATCATTTAGTATTTGGTCTTAAAATAAGACATCTACTTGTTTTGGTATTTTAAGATCTTTGCTTGTTATTGTCCACACAGGGTAATACAACCATAATGTCATCGTGAAATCAAACTAGCCAACTAGGTATAAATGAAATGCATCTTAACGAGAGGATTGTATTGCCATATTGAGAAGAAGTTCTTTTTATCATGATTCAGATCATTTGAAATAGGTGTTTGGCTTACCAGATCCTGCTGGCTGGGGCTCTTCCGAACTTGAGTGGATCATATTATCAGCCAATCTTGGTAATAAGGGGCTAGCACTTACCATATCCTATTGTAGCCCTTCAGAACTTGTATGACTATTCCTTAGATCTTCATTGACACTCAATCCCAGGAACCTGTTGTTAGTAGGGGAATTGGAGAAGCTCAATCCAGTGGAGCATGAATATCAGATTCTAATCTAATCTAATTAGATAAGCAGAGACCATCTTTTGCATATTTCCTAACTATATGCAGGGAGAGTGATTTGATAGGAACAGTATCACAAGCTTTAGGTATGGAATAATAACTATCTTGGCTTAATGATTTGTGTTGTTTCTTCAGTTAGGTTCTGTAAAGGTCCTTGATTAATTTCTAAAGTTTCATTTATGACTGATTTTGGCTATCTTGGTTAAACTCATGGCCAGACACAGTAGAAAAATTAGGAATTTGAGCCTGGGGGCTTGGTGTCAAGGCTTTGTTATGGTCTAACTTGCTGGTTTCAGGAATGAGGTTAATAAAATGTGGGTGGGTGGATTGTTGGATAGGGCATTCTCAAATGAGTTAGGTATTAGAATGCCTTGTTTGGTAGGGATTTTGTCTAAAGAGTTGGCATTATGAAATGTAGCAGCCAGTGTGTCATTTTTATCCTGAGATGAGATCAGTTCAGGAGAAAATTGTGCCTCATCTATTTCATTCACAGAAATTGGTTCATCAGTAATGGCAGAGGATGGTTCTGTGAATCTTTGCCCTGTAGGTTTCCAATTATGTTCACGGTTAAGTGCAGGGTGCTCAATTCTACAGCTCCGCATGTCATGACCAAATTTAGGACAGTGAGTGCAGTAAGAAGGAATGTTCGAAGGAGTTCCTAACTTAAGACCGGTGAGCAAATTATTCAGCAAATTGATTTCAACACAGATCTTTATAGCAGAAGGTCTAGCTAAAGCCATCCATTTTGATATAGCTACCAACAAGATTTCCAATAGACTGAATAGAGGCAATGTTGTAATAATGAAGTGAAACATTTTGGATTGTTACCCATAATGGTACCATGGATGACTCTGAATTTGGTGAGAAATCTAGAATCCACCGTAGCATCTTCATGCCCAGTCATCTTTTAGCTCAAACCGGATGCGTATATGCTTGAATCCCATGGAGCTGAGTTGGAAATTCCCTTTGAAACCTGCTGTTTTGAAGGAGGCGTGGAGCTTCTCCATTGTTGGTCGTCCCTTGTTGAATTTGCCTATGAGGGCATTGGAATAGTGTTGAGCTAGCCGTTAGACGTCTTGTTCTGTTTAGAGATAGGCAAGATCGCCCTTCTCTACATGTATTCCAAGGAGAAATCCTATGAAACAAACCACTACTTCCATAAATAAAATCATCCTACTCTTTCTTTAGCTACTCAATCAGTATTTATAAAATCATCCTACTCTTTCTTTAGCTACTCAATCAGTATTTCAAGCCTTTTTACATGGACATGAAGAAGAGAGAAATATACACTGCCCTGTCAATTCCTTATGAAAACACGGTTAAGAGATTCACAACGTAGCTTTTTAAACAAATTTAATGCTATGATCGTATCTGAAAATTACCTTCTCAGAAAAGATTACTTTATAGTTCATATTCTACTAATATAGAATCATTAATTTCAGCATATTTGAATAAATCATCAGGTCCAAAGTTCATGATCATATATATAGAAAAATATATATAGAGAAATATAACTCAAACTAGAATGAGAAAATCAACTTGTACAAGTTCATCGATTGGCTGAAGAGACAAATCTGCAAGAGTTAATGTATAATTGTTTCTGCAATATAAAGTTAACCAAACTCCAGACAGTAAGATTTGACAGAGTTTGCTACAAGTTCCTGCAAGATGACTAGGTTTATAACATAAGCAGAAAATAGCAGGCATCAATATCCAATAACCAAGTCTGTGACCAATCATTCAAAACAGCCAAAGCTTCACCATACCATTCTCTTCAATCTTTTAAGCGCTGAAGGGTAAAAGTGTGATGCTTTCTTCAGTTATGTAGAGACGTTGGCTCTCTCCTCGTAGTTTGATCTTTCCACACCTGTTTCAGGAAATATATTTTATAAACAAAGATAAGTACTCCACTCCATAATCAGCAAGTGAAAAAGTACACACATGAAGAGATAAAATGCAGTAGCTTCTGGCAAAAGGGCCAATATACGCTAGGTATGCTAGTCTTACTCAACCATAGGATCAATTAAAGAACATGGTCAGCAGAACATAATCTTCGTCTACATGCACTCCAGTAATCTTCGTCTAAAGTTTCATATACCACATAAAATTGAACGAGAATACACAACTGACAAATCAAGAACAATCTTCAGAGACATTGGTTACCACACTCATTCTTGAGCATTCCTAATTTGTTAGATCAGGATGCACCGGTTAACTTGGCAGATTTGAAACCATGGTCAATTTCATAATTGGAAGTCTACTTACAGGCATAGCTCAAATGGAGCAGTTTCCTCCTACAGAGTTGGAAACATTTTGCAATTTTGGGAATAAAGAATCTATGTGCAAGTTCATAAACCACCAGATCCCATTTCTTTTTCTTATGAGGTGATCAAAGAAGTTTGATTCTCGTCTCACGGGCAACTGTTAATTTTCTTCTCTTATTGGTTTGCTGGACTGTGAAAATCTGCACCTGATACAATCGAATAAGAACTACATAGAAAGTGAAATTACTAACTACTAGTTAGAAAATATGAATGGCAGAATTTTCTAACATCAATTTTCCCACTGCACAGGTAATCAGAACTTTCCCTTCTACTATTCTACATATACTCAATAATAAGGAGGAGATCATAGCTTCAGCATAAAAGGCTTACTTTGAATGTAGACATCCGATAATCAAATCTATATGAGAGAACTCTGTAAACCTCACAAAATGGAAGGGCAAAAAAGAAAGGAGGAAAAGAAACAAACATTACAAACAGAAAGGTGAAAAGGACATCAACTTCGACTCTTCTGTCCAAAATCGTAAACAGAAAAGCGACCAAGTAGCATTTAATCAGCAGCCATAGCATAGTTAATCCAGTAATGCATCTACTACTGATCCCAACTAAGTACAGTACATTTTCCGTGAATTAGTAATCAAAGTTCACAGCAGATAAAGCTCAAAGATTCTTACCGTGAACTGATGCTCAACACCCTTCTGTCATTTCCACGGACAGCTTCCATGAGTGGAAGAAAACCTTATGGCAATTCCATCTGTTTGTCTCCGCATTGTAGTGTACCAGGACTATGTGAGGGTGGCAGACATCATCAGTGTTCCATTTCGAAGGAAATCAATTGGTTGGCAGTAAAGGTTAGGCCCCCAGAAGTCCTTCCGGAACGTAACCAATCTGGTCCAAGATTCTGGAGCAGGGTACTCCACTCCTCCATGACAAATAATGTGACGGAGTTCGTCCTTGTACGACATAGACAAAGTTTCTTTTGGCAGGGGGGTGAGGGTTCTGGTAAGAGAGGTGGTGGCAGGGGGGTGTTTCTTTTGGCAGGGAGGGGATCGATGTGTCAATGGGAGAGGTGAATAATTTTGATGATTTGAGGGGCCCATTCGAAATAATTACGCAGCACTTCCCACCCATAATTCTCCCCCTTTAACCCTTTTGCTCATATACAAACAAACAAAAATCCCTTCTCAGTTTTCCCTTCCCACAAGCAAAATGTGCTGGACATCCATAGAGAGAAGGTGATTTTACTGAAAATTTGTATGTTTTTATCAGTCTTAGTTCTCTGTTTCTTCTTGGTGTTTCTTTTCACCCTTTTTGCCATTTCAAGAATCTTGATCCATGCTTCTTTGTGTGGATTTTTTGCCGAATTTCCCCCCTCTTCAGGTCAGCTACTTAAGATCAAAGATTTTGGGAGAAGAAGGCCATCCATCATTTTCAGACTTCAGGTAATCCTCTTTCTTTGAGGTATGTGAATCTAGGCCTTCATAAGTCGGTGCTGTTATTTTTAAGTTTACCTAGTAAATGTGCCTCCTTCTTGTTCGTTATGGGGTTTAAATTATTGTGGACTTTCGATGTTTGTGCTCTGCGATCTTTACTAAATACTAAATTTAATTTCTAGGGCATTTAGTGTTGCTGATCACGAGTGATTTAGGGCATTTCTTGTGTCTAGTATTTGTTAGCAGTTTAAAGCCACTTTAGAGTTTAGAGTGCTTTTCCTCACATTATTTCATCTTTTTTTTAAGAACCACCATTGTTCATGCAGCTATGGAAAACCGCAGAGCTGCATAAAGTGCAAGTTTAGCGTGTACTAAATCGTTGACAATATGAATGTCCAAACTACGATTTAGTTTGAGCGACTTATCCTGTCTACTGATTGCACTTTGTTTTTCACATTCTCTTATTGCGGATCAATTATTTATCAGCATTTTCCCCAAAATTTTCTGTTAGGCTTCACTGCTGTTGAGGAGAGAATAGTACTTGTTTGCAAAGAGTGAAAGATGGGACCTTTGGATAAGTTTTCTGAAGCTGTAGCTGTTGTTGGGCAAAAAAAAGAGTCTCTTCAGAATGTCATGGGGCTGATCATGCGTGAATGGGAGGGTGTTGAAGACAGCTCTAGAGTCATTCGGGATCTTTTGACTCGAATTGTTGGTGAAATTGAGTCGAAGCATAAGCATCCCATGGAGGTTGTAGAATCGGTGAAGCTGAGCTATGAACTATTGAATTCAAAGAAAAGGTGGTTGGAGGAGGGGTTGAACAAACTGGATGAGAGAGTTAAGTTTGTAAGAGGGGTTTTGAAGGAAGTAAAAGAGTGGCAAGCGCAATCTAGAATTATGAGAGATTCCATGGATCAACAGCTCAAGGAGCTTGCTCTGAAAGAGCAGCAAATTCAGCATCTCTCTGAAACTCTGAAAGTGACTCTGAGACATGTGGAGGAAAGGAAAAATGAGCTTGATTTAATGGAGAAAGATTTGAATGGAAGAAAAGATGAAATTGACACAAGGCATAAAAAGCTCGAAGCATGGGAATTTGAGGCTCTCGCTAAGAAACAAATGTTGGAGAGAAGGCAAAATGAGATGGATTCAGAAAAGGAAAGGTTGGAGAGTGAACTTGAGTCAAGAAAGGCATCTTTGGGCGAAAGAGAACGCGTGATTGCGTCTAAGGAGAGAACTCTTGTGGAAAGAGAGAGTGAGAATGCTTTGAAACTGAAAAGGTTGGAGAGTGAACTTGAGTCAAGAAAGGCATCTTTGGTCGAGAGAGAAAGCGTGATCGCCTCTAAGGAGAGAACTGTTGTGGGCAGAGAGAGTGAAATAGCTTTGAAACAGAAAAAGTTGGAGAGTGAATTTGAGTCAAGAAAGGCATCTTTGATTAAAAGAGAAAGCATGATCGTCTCTAAGGAGAGAACACTGGTGGAAAGAGAGAGTGAGATTGCTTTAAAACAGAAAAAGCTGGGCGCAAAGGAATTGGATGTTGAATGCAAAGAGAAGAGGGAAGTTCTAATGCGTTCAAAAGCTATGAGAGATCCTAGAGAAAAGTTTATTCAGCAACCAGACTCATATACCATAACCAAATCTGCACAAGGAATACGCATGGAAGGAAACAGAAGAGGTTTTGTTGATGGATCCGCTGGTGAAGTCTTGGCTATGGCTTCGCCGGGGCCTGAATGGAAAAGACGACGTTTTGGAGATGGAATTACTGAATACATTAGAACTCCTCTTCATCCTCAAAAGTCAAGTAATCTCTCTGACAGAATCTATTTTATAAATTCTGAATCTATTGTTTTATATGTTTCTTTTCTATTTTTAGTGGTCTGCTACCATACTTAATATGTTTCATAGTAGTATTGTATTAGAGTCTTACATTCACGATCAGTGATTGCCCATGAGCAGGTTCAAATTACAAGCTAAAAGCAAAGACCACTGAAGAAATAGTAGTTCTTGATGACTGTGAATCCGATTCAGATGTTAGGGATGATTTGGTTTTGAAGGATACTTGTGCCCCAAATAAAGTATCTGGTGTTAGTACTCAAAAAAGGGAACTGGTACGACACTTCAATGTGGGAGAAACATGGGCATGTTGTGATGGTAAAGATAGAATGCCAAGATCATATGTCAGAATCCTTCATGTATTTGAGCAGGGTAGAACTATTCACCTTCAAGTTGAATGGATGAAACCTCAGATTCCAAGATATGAAGGCGAAAAGGAGTGGATTAGCGCAGGTTTACCAGTTGCCTGTGGAACATTTGAACCTTTCAGAACAAGTGTTGAGTTTCCACACATTTTATTCCAGCCCATGTTCAGTGCTAAGGATTATTGCACAATATTTCCATTTATAGGTGAAACGTGGGCTATCTACAAGGATTGGGATATTAAAACATGGAGTTCACATCCAGAAATCCATAGAAGTTGCAAATATGAAATTGTGGAGATTCTACCATATCCTCAGGGTGGTTTACCTCTGGGTGTTAGAGTTGCTTACTTGGACAGAGTCAGGGGTTCTATTTGTTCATTTCAGCGGCGAAGCAAGAAAGAGGAGGACTCGTTTTTTATACCGGCCAGCAGTTTGTACCGATTCTCTCATAAAGTGCTGCATGGCAAGAGTACCGGTAATCATCCCAATGTTCCTGAAGGTGTGTTTGAACTTGACCAGAACGCGTTACCTCCTGGGCGCGTTACCTCCTAGAAAAAAATGGGGGCTCGAGGGATGCAGCAGTAGAAATGGCTAGTTTTGGGGTTTGTAAATGAATTAGAACTTGCCTTTTGCTCTTAAGGTTTTGCCTTTTACTGAACTTCAAATCAAGTGTCTGCTACTGATAACATAAGCATTAATCTATTTCTTTTTATTGTATAATTTGCATATGATGGTGTTGGAAAATTGAAGTTAATAAGGTTTAATGTGATGGGTAGGTTGAGATTTCAGCACATGGTCAGAATGGAAATGCAATTTCCCTGTCGAAGCTCCAACCTGCCTTTCTGGTCCTGACTCTAATGGGAACCCATCTCTTCTCCACCAGGCCTTGGAGAACGATTTTTGTAAAACTATGGTAGCTTCCAAATGTGTGCTCCAACTCAGTTGGCGGCTGGACTTTTTCCAACTCCAAATTCCATTGTTTCGGTACTTCTGTACATTTTATTTGATACCTCACACTTTTAGGGGTCATTTGGTTCAAACGGGGAAATTAAAATTGATTAAGAAAGAAAAAGGAAAAGAAAGTACATTTTATTTGATACCTTAAAACTCTTTATGTGATCAAATCATCCACGCCCGAGGACGAACGATCCTCTGCCGAGACTGAGTGTGTCGCCAAGGCTGCTCTCTGGGCACAAGTTGTTGCCGTTCCTAGTGTCAAATCAGTCGTGACCCTCACCCTCAATCTCTACTCGAACTACTCCCAGTGGTGTGATCTCTCCGAGATGACCCTCTTCACGTACGCTCTCGATGACCACGTTGCCGCCTCACCACCGATCATGCCCGACTCCATACTCATACCCATGTCCACCTAAAATTTTCATACTCATACCCGCCCCATTATCCATGGTGGGTACAATATTAAAATGCACCCCATCCCATTGGGCATTATCTAAAATTGAACCCCGCCTCATTACCCACTTGGGTCTCCATAACCACTTCAAATCTATTTTACTCACCTCATTTATATCTCCAAAAAATACCTAAAGTTTACTTTAAAATTAATAATTTTAACATTAAAAGTTCAATAATATTTACATGAAAATACTATAAGCAAAACATGTACATGATGGATAAATAATAGTTCATTATATAATAAATTAGTGTGTACATAGCGGGTATAGTGGGCGGGACAGAGGTAGGGCTGGTATGAACTAATATCTATGTCTGACCCACTACCCATGGCGGGTATCAATTTCAATACCCATACCCACCCACCCCCACAAAAACTACATCTATATCCGCCCCATTGGGGCGGATGCGGGGCAGACCTTCACCAAAACCCGCCCCACTGCCATCCCTATCTACGACGCCATCTCCACCGAGCATCAGGCCATGGTGGCCACCACTCACACTGCTTGAATGAACATTGAGGCCATTTTTAGCGACAACGCCGACACCCGCGCTATCCTGCTCATTAGTGAATTATACAGCCTCCAGCAGGGCACCTTGTCCGTCGATGACTCACCGTCATCGACCCTCCCATCATTAATAAGAGCTTTGTCCACTACTTTTTTACCTTTCCATTTTGATATCACCACAGTCAATTTCTCCTCCTCCTCCTCCTCAGTATTTATAGTTTCCCCAGTTGCTTTCTCTTCCAGTTTTCCTGTTTCCTCTGCTTCCTTGTTTTTGATCTGCCATTTTTCACCACATTTTTCTTCTTACACTTATGTCCTCCCACCTGACATGTATCACAGAATAATGGTTTATTCTCTACCACAATTTTCTGATCTATCATATTGCCATATATATCCTTTATTTTCACAGATTCGGCTATCTTCTGTGATACATCAACTTCCACTAGCAGCCTGGCATACGAGATTCAGATCTTACTTGATGTACATTCATCCGTGAATAGGGGTTTACTTGTCACACTTCCTATCTTACCAAGCCTCTTTGCACCTCACAAATGCAATGGATGTGTTTTGGCAGGGTTACCCACATTGGTACAGTTCTCACAATATCCCTATCCATAGAGAAATTAGGCTTCCATAAATGCAAGAAAATTGCCATGTTAAATATGGTATATGGACCTCTACTAATTCATCACCTCATCCCTATCTGCTTCATATTTAAACTTAATCACAAAGTATCCATCATCATTATACAACAATTCAGGGAGAGTAACAAACGTCGAGAACTTAATCATAAACCGTTTCACTGCATTCATTTGTCAGATCTGCTCCTATCACATACATAATCAACTAATTTTCCCAGTATTGTAGCTAATTTTTCACATCATCAAGCTCAATTTCAAGCTTCATTTCTCCACTAACAACTTTTGGCGCAACAAATTTAATATTCATTCCAATTTTTTGTACTCCATTTCCACTTATAACATCCACCCATAGCTTATCCCCAGCTAAATCATAAACTTCGGTAGCTTTAGGTTTTAGAATTACCTCATTTTTAGTCTACTCCATAATTCCGATCTGATTTGTATCCTCTCTTGCCTCCTCGCTCTGCTCCTCCTCCAAATGTCTGGTGCAATCAGTGTTTTTCTCCTGTACTGCTTCACTCCACTCCATCATCAATGAGACCACCTTCTTCTTTTGCCGACCTCGTACCTGTTTCATGGGTTCTTCCGATCACACCTTAGTATGTGAAATCGCCCGCAGAGCCATAACAACTTCTTTTTGTTTTAACTTAAATTCTATTAATTTGTATACATTTTTTTAAAAAAAAATTAAACCCTAAATGACATGGATGTTAGGGTATCTATGCCCTTTCATAGAAAAACACTACAAGAAACGGGACCTATTACTTCACTCATTTTACCTTGATTTGTTAGCGTAGGTCAAATAACCTAGGTAAAAATTTACCTCGGGTTTTTTCCCGAAGTAAATAAAATATTTTACCTCGATTAAAAAACCAAGGTAAATAATATATTCTTACCTCGGTCATTTTATTAACCGAGGTAAAAAATAAAAAAAATGGAGTAAATAATGTTACCGAAATGCGTGCGAAGTTGCATATATTGTTTCAACAAGATGTGCAAAATCACATTCTACGTCGTTCCAATCGACATGTTATGTGACAAAATACCAAAGTCGCTAATATTTAAAAGATAGGGTAAAACATAAAAAATGGACTTTTGAAATTGAAGATGTGATATTTAAATGGTGGAATAAAGCGGAAAACCACAACAGTCAATTGTATAATTTATAATTAAAGTACTAAAATTGTTAGAAAAGTCAATAACATATCCTTAAAAATAGTACATAAATTAGATTAAGAATTGTCTCATAGTTTCAACATAACACAAATTACAATAAACTCAATCAGCTCGGAGTATGATGACCTTGAAGATGATTGACCCCTAGCTTGTATCACCTCGAATAACAAGGTGTCCCCGATGCATAGGCGGTTACCAGAAAAGAACTCCCCAAAACCCTTTGGGGATAGGACCTTGATCTTTCCACCTCCTGAGTAATTCATACGCCACTCTGTATCGTAGCATCTTAGAATAACGGGGGTCTTCTCAGTCGGGATGCGTGATACAATCTCCCGAGGGATGTACCAAATCAAAAAAATTGATTAGAAATATATATATATATATATATAATGAAGAACAATTAATATTAATTGAAAATGCCTTACCAAAGTTGGATTTTTGCCGAAATTTTGCTGCTTCAAGGTGCAGTGAAACCATTAGCTATCAGCGACCATTGTATGATGTTCAAGGTCGAACACAAGAGGCTTAGCATTGATCCAATGTGTGGGAAACTGCTTGAGAACAAAGAAATATTAATTGTGTCAAATTGTGAATATTTATTAGTAAAAATATATGTAAAATGACAAAAGACCTAGAAAGTGGGGTGGCTTAAGGATCTTTCACCTGCCATTTGTCCTGGATAACAGAAGAAAATGTTAAGGTTATGTTAAGAGCATACTGAACATGGAAATGCAGGGTGCGATGTCACCCCTTGCCGCAACGTCGCTACAATGTCGACTACACCGAACAACTAACAGATGTAGGAACGAGGTTGCATTTAAAAATATAATGTAAAATGAAATTCTTGTAGGTGACATCGTTAACCCATTAGTAACACCAATGGCCCAAATGAACTAAGTGTGACGTCTCATGTATATTCCATAACATATGAATATACGACATCGCATAAAGGTCGCATAGCCTGACATGTGACTGAAAGGCTGCTAACGTCACATATATCTGAGCACCTATGGGAAAAACCTAGAAACCTAGAAAAATTGATGCTTTAAGAATATACAAGTACTGAAAAACGTCCAAAACCATAACAAGACACAGTACCTACGTATACATTTTAGGAAACTTCACAATCTAACAGATTTGAGTGATAACTAGAGAACCAAAATACACAACACATTCACAGACCATAGATCGAACAATGTAAAGCAACATATCTTGAAAAGTATGTGTTAGAAGTGTTGACAAACTATACCTTTGAGATGAGAGTAGAGCAGAGGTGTGGGAGACTGTTGGAATTTGCGGGAAACTTGTGAACAGTAGCTTGAACTGAATGTGAAGGACCTCCTATTTAAAGCCATTTTGGTGCGATGTCTTTTTGGATCCTTATGTTGTCCACCTCTCATAGTGCGATGCCGCACCCATGTCGGTAACGACGAGAAGGAGTCAATGTATGACCGACGTCAGATGTATATATGGGCCTAACAATTTCAGCCCACAAACTAGTATGTAAACATTTCTAATTTTTTTAAAAGTTTTGGTGGTAGAAAATATTTGACCGTATCGGTATGATTGAAACAAATTATTCATTACACTCAAGTTTGGTCATATCCAGAGTGATCTTGAACTCCCTATCCCTACTACTGGTGGAAGGAACCGGACTAGTCCCCTATATCTATCCTCTGCTGCTTTTTTTACAGTTGGTAATATTAGTCGACATTTATGATGCTTAAATTGTTTGTGGCTCATTAAATTCATATCATATACTCATGTATTTCAATATATACTCATGTTGTTCAATAAATGCTGATGTTGTTCTGGGTTTGGTGAGCGATCCATATACGCATGCATGCAGATATCAATTACTCCAGAGGTGAGCCCAAAACAAGTGAACATGGAGATTATGAAATAGTTGGAAGATAATTACAGAGCCTAACATTTGGGTAATAGGATGATGGCTTATGATGGGGTGAAGATCAGTGCCTACACTGCAGATGATGATTGGTGTTTAATTCTAATTTTATTATTGACATAGGCCTTCAGGATTATTATTGTTTCATGTTACTTTACATACATTGTACATTTTTATAATTACTGTTCTCTGAAATGCAGGAGGGAGAGGGAGTTACATATGAAGGATTCTTGGGTTTCATATGAAGGGTTCAATAACATTGAAATAAAATTCAATCGAAAAGAATATAGATTGAACCTTAAATGCATGTAAATAAATGTTATTCTGAATTCGAATAAATTAGTTTGATACAATTGTTCAAAAGTACTAGAAAACTAAAATCTGAGGGGAAGAACGATGGCATGAAAAACTATGGGCTCATTATCATTTACCACCTCGAAATATAGTGTGTCCCCAACCTGGAGTTCCTCTTCATCAAGAAATCTACTAAACCCCCTTCAAGGTCAGGATCTTGAACTTCCTGTTCCCCGAGTAGTACATGTCATAATCCCTTTCGTTGCACCGCAGCACAACGGTCAGCTTGTAATGCGGTAAGAGCTCCAAAATCTGGTCTGGGACGTATTAATTTATAAATAAAAATCACATTTGGTAAATATAAAAGATATTTATAGAAAAAATTAATTGAAAATGAAGTACAAGTGTAACAGGGAGGACTTACCAAAATCGGAACTGCGCCGAAGTTCGTCTGGGTAAAAGTGTGGACAAAGTGTGGAATGACATCCCCGAAAGTGTTTCGAGGACGACGATCCTCATCTAAATCACTAGGGATCTGTATTGGCCAATGAAAAACTTAATAATATAATTACAAAATAAATAAGAAAATAAAATTAATTTAAATCCTAACAAGAAATCACTCACTTAAACCGGGACACGTCTACTCGAACCAGCATCGTTGGCCATTATACCTGAAATTTGATATAAATTGTCTCAATCAATCAATTTTTCCAGCTAGGCATCAGACATAACTTTCGGACCGAAAAGTGACTTGGACAACATGTATGCACGACGTCACTAACCAGTCGGCAAAATTGATTGGTTAAACGAGAACAGTGCGACATCGCATTCAAGTAGTGTTAGCAGAACAAAAGAATGAGCGATGTTGCTACATGATTGTCCAAACAAAGGGGGATCAATGAACTAGCAACGTCACATTAAAACCTAATAGATGCGTTACCAACAACAGAAAATTGGAGCAAACAAAGGTATAAATAACAAAATAGGGTCAGTTGACAGGTGAGAACGTAAAACCCAACTTCCTACAACATGGAGCCAACATCCATGGGAATTTCAATACAAAAAGCAAACAACACATTGATACACCATATCCGTATAAAATTTAATGACAAATACAAAAATGAAAGTACTCTAGGGAATCTAGGAAGCATACCTTCGAAAAAATGGGTTGAGGGACTGCTGAAATTCGAGGAAAAATTGAATGTTTAAAGTGATGTATGAGGTGGGATCCATATACATAGTTGTTATGAATAGTTATGAATTCTGTCTCGGATGAAGCGATGTCGTAGAGAAGTCAACCAAACCGGCATAGTACCGATGTTGGAGCGAAGTTGGCTAATATATATGTAGGCCTCACCATTTCAGCCCACTAGCATAGCAACAGACCTATGTTTGACCAACAACATACGTGACGCCACATATCCATCGTGTTTAGCAACATTTAACCGATATGTTACCGACGTCGGTTGGCATTGAACTAGGCCTCACCATTTTGGCCCACTAGCATAGCAATTGGGCCCGCGTTTGACCAAAACAAACATAATTGACCTTAATAACAGTTAATAGTATATTAGATATTACTAATTGAAGTTTATAAATGTCCATGAACTTCATAGATGTCCAGTTTGCTGGGAATCGATTTAAGCACAACCAGTTAACTTTATTGACGTCCAGTTCGATGGGAGCCACCACATAGAATCGCATGAAATTTCATATTCTTGATTTATGAAGAAATAAAAAGATAATAGAATTCCATCCATAAATTTTTTTACAGCGATAGTACATGGCCTAGAGTAAATTTTAGAAGATTACTTACATGTATACAAGGCGTCATTTGGGAGAACTTGTGGAAGTATATGTGGAATAAGTCTAGTTTCTTTATTACCCTCGGTTAGTATAAGTTCAACTTCGGATATCAAAGTTTCTTCTCAGGCAGATCATAATAGGGTTTTGGAATGCCATTGTACATTTAAAATTTTGCACTTAGGTCCCTCCGACAGAGTGGGAGAACTTGAAATATAAAACTGGAGATACAATTAGCCAATTCACCTATTCACGACCACAATGTTCCGATTTGGTCATGGACGGATATACCAGGGTAATCGTCTGTCATTTTTGTTAGTATTCAATTAACACCCTTACGATAAGCGTTATGAGAATGATAATTTCCACCACATAGAATCACGTGAAATTTCATATTCTTGGTTTTTGATGAAATAAAAAGATAATAGAATTCCGTCAATCACAATTTTTAAAGCGACACTACATGGCCTCACATAAATTGTAGAAGATTACTTACAAGTATACAAGGCGTCATTCAGAAGAACTTGTGGAAGTATATGTGGAATAATACCAGTTTCTTTATTACCCTCGGTAAGTATAAGCTCAACTTTGGATGTCAAAGTTTCTTTTCGAGCCGATCGTAATCGGGTTTTGGAATTCCAGTATACATTTATAATATTGAACTTAGGTCCCTCAGACAGAGTGAGAGTATATGAAATATAAAATTGGAGATACACTTAACCGATTCACCAATTCATGACCACAATGTTCTGATTTGGTCATGGATGGATATACCGGGGTAATTTTCCATCATTTTTGTTAGTATTCCATTAATACCCTTACGATAAGCGTTTTGAGAACGATAATTTCCACCACATAGAATCGCATGAATTATTTAATATTCTTGGTTTTTAAAGAAATAAAAAGATAATAGAATTCCGTCAATCACAAATTTTAAAGCGACACTACATGGCCTCGAATAAATTGTAGAAGATTACTTACAGGTATACAAGGCGTCATTTAGAAGAACTTGTGGAAGTATATGTGGAATAAGACCAGTTTCTTTATTACCCTCGGTAAGTATAAGTTCAATTTCGGATGGCAAAGTTTCTTTTTGGGCCGATCGTAAACGTGTTTAAGAATGCCAATGTACATTTATAATTTTACACTTAGGTCCCTCCGACAGAGTGGGAGAACTTGAAATATAAAACTGGAGATAACAATTTGTTATTCACATATTCAGAACAATGATTTTCCCATGTGTGCTTAAATGGTTCGTCGTTAAGGGCCGCAATCTTAACAGGAAGTATTTTACTACACTTTTCCAAAATTAGAATGTAACCCTTATGTGCGATGTCTCAAATTTGTCGTACAAAATGAATCCAAATGTGACCCCTCTATGAAGTTGCCTGAATAAATTTTCCAGCAGGAATGAGCCAAAATTTCGAACCAAAAACCCCCCCATCCATTTTTCACTTCAACAACATTCAGCAACAACAGACATTTCCCATCAATAGCACTCCTCCTCCAAAACCAAGTACATATAACCTTTCCACTTCACACCAATACAACCAATGAAGAACTCAATCAATTTGCTTCTCTAAAACATCAACAAGCATAAGATGGAGCATCATCTCCGGGTTCAAATTAATTGAGGTAGTTTTACATCCATTCCATGTTCATTTTCGATCTTTATTACCATATACCTTCTATATATTTTTCTTTCTCATTGATCAAAGATAAAATATTTTCATAAAGTATGATGATTGTGTAACATATTATGTAGTGTATATTTTTTTTGTGTATTCTAGATAATGCAATGTTTATAAGGTGTGATAAAAAAAGCTTAGATTAAGGCTGATTGTGGACAATAATCTTGTCTTCGTATGAGCACATGTTGAATGTGCGACGTCGGCCACAGATAATCACCCCATATGATATGGGACCGGACGATGACTGGCGTTGCAAATGATATGAAATGAGTGTTGTATCTAAGAATGTTTGACGTCGCTCTTCAGTCGGACTTTGCGAATTAGATCTCCACTGCATGCGGCGTTGCTTTCAAGCAGATCAGGTACTTCTTCCATGTTCAGATTAATGTCGTCTACATATGACTATAGTATGTGTATATCACTAGGGCATTTCCAAGTTCTAACATAAATTTTGTTTCGTGTGTATTTTTTGTAATAAGACAAAGAGAGTTATCGATAGATTTTCAGCGTGCAACATAGACAATATAGGTTGAATACAATTAATGTTTCAATTTTATATCAACCTCATGTATTTTAATATATTCTAACTTGTATTTTCCATCATTATTCTATTTTTGTTGGTTCCTTGCATTCTAATTCTTTCCGGCATCAATTGCACAACAATTGATTGTCGTATGATGTGTAAACATTTCATGAGTCGTGGAAAATTAGGTAACATGTAATAGCTATCGATGAAAAAATGTTTGTGTAATAAAATATTAAATGTTTAATATTGTACGAGAACCGATGTCTCCGAGACTAATTTGCGACGTCACACAAAATGGTGAAGCAGCAAAACCTTACCAACGTTGCATAAACGGCAGCTTTTGTTTTGCGATGTCGCCCATACAAAACAATATCGTATTTAACAGCCTTCCACGTTAGCAGGCCCACGATGATGGTGCCCTGAAGTATGCGATGTCGCAAACCATTACCCTCAACGTCACTATAATTTATCCGTGACATCGACATTAATTATGTCGCAGCAATGGCAGTCCCCTCGTTTGGCTTCTTGCTATTATCGACGTCGCTCCATATGCACGCCGATGTCATTCTGAACGATGTTGCAGCTACAAGTACAATCATCGGTCATCTTGCTTGAACTGACGTCGCACACAAATCTACCGACGTCGGTCCAAAACCGAGGTAAAAAGGTACTTTTTACCTCGGTTTTGAACAGAGGTAAAAAATGTACGTTTTACTACAACAGTATTCACCTCGATTTTTTTGGCACTAGAAACAGAGGTAAAAATACCTATAGAACCGAGGTAATAGGTGTTGTTTGTTAGTGAAGACTGGGCAAAAATGCCTACAGTTGAAAGCACCTAAATAGATATGGGAAAAATAATAATTACAGTTGAAAACACCTATTAATTTGTATATTAGATTGTGTTATACATGCTATTTTTCCTTCAAGAAAAATCTAGTATTAGAGTTCAACAGTTATTAAAAATAATAGCTGTAAAATCACAATTGTGCACGAAGACCCAGAAATCGCTCACCGATGATGACAATTGTAAAGGATTCTTTCGGGAAAAATATTTTTTGGGAAGGATAAATTTCTTAGCCAACGAATCCGTATTTCATCACACAAAGGAAGAAGACAAGGGAAACTGAATTGGTATGTTTTTAATATCATTTATATAATTATTTTCATTTAAAATTAATTATATTCACAATTTCATGTAAATAAAAAGAATTTTAAAAAAAGGATTTTAAAATTTTATTGTGGATTACAAGTATATTATGCATAAGTTTTATTTGTCCATAAGTGCAACATTTAATTTTGTAAAATTTAACTACTAGCGTTATTTAAACAATTTTTTATTTTTCTCTTTGCTTATTATGATATTTACTTATTTGTTGATGTACTATTGAGATTTAGCTTCTTTTTAAAAAAAAAATCAAACTGTCATAGATGGGGTTTGGAGGGTGTTCTCCCATTTTCATTAAACTCATATACTGAGATTTGACTTCTGTGAGATGACTAAATATAGTAAATATGGAATGAAAATATTGTATTTTACTAAGATTTCTTTTCATTGTTTATAATGATTAAAATAATACTATTAATGCCAAATTATAGACTGGATAATTATTAATTAGGATACTACCAAAAAGTCTTGTCTCTTTTATGAGAAAATTTAAAAAGCAACGTTGATCTTATTTATTTAGTATAATGGAAAACTGTAAGTAGAGTATTAGAGTAAATCAAGATAATAATAGTAAATATAACAATAAAATAGGAAGATTAAGATTTAGTGTTAGTGATGTTAAATTAGTGATACATAATTATTCAAATATGTTCTGTAAATAATAGTTTTATTTAATCCTAAGGGCACTGTTAAAATTTTACAAATATTATCCGCACCGATTGACATTATGATAATCCTTCTATAATAAATGATGTGGATTTGGTCAACATTATAACATTTTGTACTAAATATGAACACTAACCATACAAGAACATTTTACTAGTTATTTCACACCTTTCATGTGGAGATGATGCTATTTCGATATTGTTTTAAATTTAAATGTATTTGGGAAAATTTACTCTATACGTTGCCATATTTTCTAGCTTATCCCAACTAAAACAATTAAAGCCTATCAACTTGATCTTCTCGACAAGATAGTAATCTGCGATCCCTACGGAAGGAGGTGGACTATATCCCTTTCTAGGTGGACAAAGAATCGGCTATTATACTGTGGTGGTTGGAAAAACATTCTTATTGAGTATGACATCAGTGCAAATGACATTTGCATATGTGAATTGGTCAAATATAACGAATTTGGGGGTTCTCATTCAATTCAAAATAATTTGACAAGGAAATGATTCAAGCTAAATCCAACTAGTTAGGATACCTGGTGGCTATCAATAAGTAATGTTTAGATGTGAAATAATATGTACACTTTAATAAGGCTATACAATTGCATGAATGTACTATATTTTTCATTATGTTAACCGTGACATTTTTATCTGCTTACGGGTAAATTATTATGCATCTTAATTTTGTGATTCTTTACAATCATATATTTTGATGTGTAATTTAATTTTGTGTTTTTGGAATTATTTGTCACATATAATAACATTTCGCATTAAAGTTTCTTTTCATTGATTTCTCCAAAAGAGTGTTACACTTCTTCTTCCAAGTCCCCTAATTTGCTTCAACCATAAGTTTTGCATAATACTCCCTAAGCTTAGGTATCATCCAAGCTCTACGCACTACATTTTCCACTATATTATTTGTGATTTCTACATCATTTATATTTTTCTTTGCACCTGCAACATAGCCATTTTAGTTCCTATCCCCAGACCTCCACTTCTCTTTCTATTTGCAACTAGTCCAGCACCTTTTTCCACACTGTTTTTATCTTCTTGCATCTAAATAATATGTGTTCCATTGTTTCATTTTCATCAAAAAAAACGTATGTTTCATCTACAACCATCCCAAATCTTCCGAGCCTGTCTTTTGTAGCCATTTTTATGGCAACACATCCATTATGTAAACTGTGTTCTTGGCCTTGCCTGACTCCCATAGAACACATATTTCCATTCATCTTGCTTTTGCTTTTTTTTCCTTCTGATTTCCATAAATACTTCTCTCACCCTGAACTTATCCTTCCCTATCTGATTCTTCCAAGGTTCCAGATGCTTAACTTTTTCTCTGCACTTATTCAAGTTTTTCAGCATCCATGAGATAGAATTTGGGAATTCCATATTCATCACATATCTGCTCTTCACATAATAGGCATGAATCCATTTGATCCATAGTCTATCAGCCTTCCTGCAAGATTCCACAAATTCTTGCTCAGACTAGCTGAACTCCACTCGATCAGTGATATTACATTGAGACCTCCTGCCTTTTTTAATCACAGATCTTGTTCCATGCTACTGGAGCCTTCTTGGATATAGTCTCCCCACCGCTCCACACATAAGACCTGCAAATTGCCTCTACATGCTACAAAAATCTTTTGGATCTGGGAAGCACTGCATCCACTAGTTTGCAATAACAAACAAGACACTATTAACTAGTTGCACCCTTCCTACATATCTTAGAAGTCTAGAACTCTAATGTTTTAACATCTCCACCATTTTATCTATAAGAGCCTAACAGACTTGAATGATTAAACTTCTGCTTGACAATGGTACTCCAAGATATTTGAATGGAAAACTTCCTTCCCCGAATCATGTAGCTTCATTTATCAATTCTTTCTGATCCTCTGTCATAGCTCCAAAGTAAACTTTGCATTTGGATTTTTTTACTCTCAGCCCTGTAGAGTTTTCAAATTTCTTGTATGCATTCATCAGAATTTCCACTAATTCAACCTCCCCTTTTACTAATAACAATACATCATCAGCAAAGGTTATGTTTACCAGTTTCAAATCTTCACACTTAGGATGATATCTGAATTCCCTTTTTTGCCTTGCCTTCTATAAACATCTACACATATATTCCATAACAAGAACTAATAGCAAAGAAGATATGGGACCCCCCTGCCTCATACCCCCTTTTTGCCCGCACAAACTGAGTTAGACTTCCATTGATACTGTATTTATAGCTTATGATTCCAACAAATATCATTACCCATTTTGCATACTGTTCAGGCATTCCCAACTCCTTCACTATAACTTCCAGTGCACCCCATTCAACAATGTCATAGGCTTTCTAAATGTCCATTTGAATTAAAAATTTAGAACCTCCACACTTTCTATTATAGACACATATTAGTTCATACACTAGCATTATATGATCATGAATGCTACGACCAGGCATAAAAGCTGCTTGGTCAGGTTTGAGTTTGGGTCAAACGGGTTTGGGTTGAAATCGATCGGGTTGAAACAGGTCGAATTCTATTGGTCTGGTCGGGTCGGGTTTGGGTTGGGTTAAAACGAGTTTGAGTCTAAATGGGTTGATGTCTGTTGGTCAAGCCAGATTGGATTTGGGTCGGGTTAAAACGGGTTGGGTTGAAACGGGTCGAAGTCTGTTTGTTGGGTCGGGTTAGGTCAAGTTGGAAAGTGTCAAAGTTTGTTTGTTGGGTTGGATCAGAAAGAAAGCTAGAAGAGGAAAGATTTTTTTTGAAAAATGGGTTACGGTATCAGCTACTCTAGAACATGTATTAGCGTTTTCTAACTTTTCACAAAAAAATCATTTATTTAATATTTTTATACTTGGGCAAGAATAACAAAAATCATGTATTTTGAAGCAATTTATAATGGGGTAGCACAATTTTGACCCACAATGTAATTTTCCAATATTGTGTTGAAGTAATCAGTGTTGACTTTTGCCACTCATACATGCCCAACAACAAAGCTCCAATTATTTTGAACTAAATAAATTACTACGCATAGGGTAAAAATTAGATTTATTATGGATCAATCTAATTGTCGGTTATTTTCCTAGTTGATTATGGATCAAGTTATGTAAGTTATTTCTTGGGTTGAATCGGTTACAATTTGATTATACGTCAGGTTGAATTGGGTTCAAGTTGGAAAGTATTCCGATGGAAACATGTTTGGGATGGAATAAGATCCCAAGTTGATTCCGTCGTGTGGGGTTAGAGTCCAGATTATCAGGTCATGATTGGGTTTCGAATTGAGTTCAGGTCGAGTTGGGTTCGGATTAGGACTCAGATTATCAGTTCAGAATTGGGTTTCGAGTTGAGTTTCAGTCAAGTTGGGTTCGGGTTTGGACCCATATTATTAGGTCAGAATTGGGTTTCAGATTGAGTTGTGGTCTAGTCGGAGTCGGGTTCGGGTTCGGGTTCGGGTCAATATTTTACGGGTCAGGATCAGGTTCGGGTTGAGTTCGATCGAGTCGGTCAGGGTCAGGTCAGAAATTCGGGTAAGAGATTGACAACTTTAACCTTACTCAATCTATTTGTTTACACTTTTCGAATTATCTAGTAAAGAGTTGTGCAACAAGAAATAGGCCTCAATTCTCTAACCATTTTTGCTGCAGGGTGCTTTGGTATCAATGTCACCAGTGTACTGTTTACAGGCCTATACATCCTCCCATTTTTTTGAAGAAATCTTGCATAGCTTTCATCATATCTTCCTTCATCAATGTCCATTTTACTTTGAACAGTCTATCACTAAAGCCATCAATTCCTGGTGATTTTAAATCCCCAATATCCTTTAGTGCTTCATATACTTATTTTTTCATTCAATTTCTCAATTAGCTTCCTCTTGCTTTCATTATTCAGAACACCCCCCACCCCAAATAACTCCTAAGTCAATCCCTTCAATTTCCTGTGCTTTCTCTCGTACTAGCTTTATATAGAAGTACCGAATTTCCTCTTCCATTTCAGCTTGTACTATAGTTTCTAAGCCATCCTCTCAATTTTATGAATTATAGCCATTCTATTTTCACCCTTCACCAAAGCATGAAAATAGGTATTATTACCGTCTCCCAGTTTTAACCATTCAGCTTTTGATTTTTGTCTTGCTATTTTTTCATCAATTTCACTCTAGTGCTTAACTTCTTCAATCCCCTTTACTAATATCATGATGAGGTTTTGATCCATTTCCTTCTTTTTTAACTCTTCTTTTCTTAAGTCCCCTTGCAATCTCATCATTTTTCCCACAATGGAAACAGAGGTCTACCATTCTGGTCTCTATTCCATCTTTAATCAATAGCATTCAATACCTCAGGTTTCTCCAATGAATAGTTTAGTAGTTCAAACTGCTTAGGTTTCTTTTTCTCCTCCATCCCTGTATTGATTTTACCAAAGCATAATCAGATATACCAGTTTCCAGGTTTTCTACAATGGCATCTGGAAACTTTTTAAACCATTCTACATGGCTTTATCTATTATGGAATATATGACTTCCCTACCTACCCATTGGACCATGAGTAGTAATCACCACTGCTCTCACATTCAAACAGCCCAACCTTATTCATCATATTTTCCAAATCCCATAATTCTTGTATTTGAACCTCATTTCCTCCAATCCTATCCTTATTAATTAGGTCATTGTTAAAATCACAAATTTCAACCCATGGACCTTGGATCTAATTATGAGATTTTTCAAATTCATTCCACAATTTCTTCCTCATTTTACCTTTATTACTTGCATACACAGTTGTCAGCCAGAACAAAAGCTTTCATCCATCTCCTGCACTTTATAAAGCATCATTTGTTCAGAAACTGTTACTATTCTGATCTTCACTTTTCTCTCATTCCATAACACCCATACTCTACCATTTTGATGTGTTGTGTAGTTATCCTCAAACCTCCAATTACCTCTAAACTTCCTCCTTACTTCTTTAGCTTTTTCTTTTTTTCCACTCTTGTTTCCACTATTACAACAATTCTTAAGTTCATGCTATTGAGACAGCTAACATGGAATATATCCCAGATATCCCCCTGGATAAATCTAAATCCTCAAGGAGTTTTCTTTATCTTTTTCTATTTTAATGGATACTAATTCTATTTTGGGTTTACCCCTTCTTCCCACTTGTGTTATCACAAAAGTTCCACCACTTGAGCTATTTTCTTCATGCTCTTGGTTCTCCTTTACTACATTTTTACCTTTCCCTTTTGATTTCACCACAATCAATTTCTCTTCCTTCTCAGTATTTAAAGTTTCCCCAATAGCTTTCTCTTCTGTTTTCCTATTTTCTCTGCTTCCTTGTTTTTTATCTTCCATTTTCACCACATTTTTCTCGTTACACTTATGTCCTCCACCTAACATGTATCATAGAATAATGGTTTATTCTCTACCATAATTTTCTGATCTATCGTACTGCCATCTATATCCTTGATTTTCACAGATTCAACTATCTTCTGTGATATATCCACTTCCACTAGCAGCTTGGCATACGAGATTCTGATTTTACTCGCAGTAGATTAATTCGTGAATCGGGGTTTACCTATCACACTTCATATCTTACCAAACCTCTTTGCACCCCAAAAATGCACTGGATATTTTGGCAGGGTTATCCACACTGGTATAGTTCTCACCAAATCCCTATCCATAGAGAAATTAGGCTTCCATAAAAAAATCCACGTTGAAGATGGTACATGGACCTTTATTCATCACCTCATCCCTATGTGCTTTATATTTTAACTTAATCACAAAGTATTCATTATCGTTATACATCAGTTCAGGGAGAGTAACAAACGTTGAAAACTTAATCATAAACTGTTTCACTGCATTCATTGTCAGGTCTGCTTCTATCATATACATAATCAACTAATTTTTCAAGTATTTTAGCTAAGTTTTCACATCATCAAGCTCAATTTCAAACTTTATTTCTCCATTAACAACTTCAGGCGCAAAAAATTCAATAATCATTCCATTTTTTGTACTTCATTTCCACTTATAACATCCATCCATAACTTATCCCCAGCTGAATCATGAACTTCACTAGCTTTTGGTGACATAATTATCTCATTTTTTGTCTACTCTACAATTCCATTGTAAATTGTATCCTCTCTTGCCTCCTCGCTCTGCTCCTTCTCCAAGTGTCTGGTGAAGGCAATGTTGTTCTCTTGTACTGCTTAACTCCACTCCCTCATCGACGAGATCAATTTCTTGTCTTTCTGACCCCGTCCCTTTTTCATGATTGCTTTCGATCACACCTCAGTATGTGAAAATTGCCCGCACAGTTATAACCGCTTCCTTTTGTTTTGACTTATATTTTATTTATTTGTATACATTTAAGGAAAAATTAAAATCTAAATGATATGGATTTTAGATAAGATTGGGCAAAAATGCTTACAGTAAGTACCTAAATAGATATGGTACAAGTAATAGATACTGTTGAAAACACCTATTAATTTGTATAATAGATTGTGTTACACCTGTTATTTTTTCCTTCAAGAAAAATATAGTATTAGAACTCAAGTGTTATTAAAAAAAATAGTTGTAAAATAACAACTGTGAACGAAGAGCCGGAATTATCTTAAGAGGTGTCCCTATCACTGACATTTTTTAACAAAAGAGGTCAATAACTATAACTAGTATATTGCTTCCATGTAGAAAAAAATTTAAAAAAATAAATAAAATTACTAAAAAGAAATAAGAGTAAGACCTGAATATTTAGATAGAGAGGGTAAAACACTTTTGTACCCTCCATATCCATTGAAAGTCCAACATATGGCCCCAAATTATTAAAAAGTATCATTAAATATGTTTACTAAATAAAGCCATTAGCTTAATCTCGATGACTAAAATTTTCACCGGAATCTCCTATTCAGGAAAATAAAATTAAAAATAAAATTTCTCCAATATCCCTTCAATAATGATCGAAAACTTATGGACAAAGAAATCCTTGAACCAGTCTCCCTCACATATAAATTTTAGCCACCATATCAACTTCTCCTTCACCATTTAATATTTTTCTGTTCGATAGTTTTTAAATCAGAATATTCTTTTGTTCTAAGTTCATTAAACTAGAAAACTTTGGTGTTAAATTGTCTTTGAACCGGAAAATTATGATGTTCAACTGGTAGATTCTGTTTTCCTCGTAGGATTGTAAATTTATACAAGAAAATAGTTATGAAGTTTTGAGCTTAGATGTTGGACAAAATGGTGAAAAGTGTAACAACCCATGCGGATTTTATATTATCCAAATCTATTTATTTTGTGAGTTGATAATGGGAAAATAGAAAATTTTTAATTACTCTTTATTAACCTAGTGTACACTACCACAAAGACACCCCTCCAACACCGCTATTTTGGCACCATTTTTTGAAAACCAGTGACCCAAAAAATTAGCACATAATTTTTTAAAAAAATTAGCACCAATTTTTTAAAAACCGGTGTTAATTTTTTTAAAAAACCGGTGCTAATAAAGAAACCGGTGCTAAAATTTTCAAAATTCAATCTTCTCACCAGAAATTTCAAAATATTCGCCAAAATTTAACACCGGTTTTCAAAAAAATGGTGCTAGTTAAAAAATATGTGCTACAATTTTAAAATTCAACGTTCCAGCCAAAAATTTTAAAAACATTTGAAAAAATTTTAGCACCAGTTTTAAAAAAACTGGTGCGAATAAAAAAAAATGGTGCTAAATTTTTTAAAAATCAATCTTCCCGCCAAAAAATTCAAAAAATTTGCCAAAATTTAGCACTGGTTTTCAAAAAATAGGTGCTAATTTAAAAAACTGGTGCTAAAAATTTATAATTCAATCTTCTCGCAAAAACAAATCTAAAATAATTGCCAAAAAGTTTAAAAAAATTGTCAAAAATTTCATGAGATTGGCGCATCTGCGCGCAACCGCTTTAACCTAAATTATATTTTTTCTTAATTTTCAAAATCATTTACTTCTTTTGTTGAATTTAACTAATAGTTAAGTTGATTTAAATTAATCAATTATGAACACTTATTGATCTAATATATATAAATTAGAATAAAAAATGTTTGATGTTAACTAATTAACATCCAACCATTAATTGATTTAGTATATATAAATACAAATAAAAATGTTTGACTTTAAATAATTAACGGTTAACAACAGAGTTTTAAAAATATTTAGCACCGTTTTTTTAAAAACCGGTGTTAAATATTTTAAAAATTCAATCTTCCGGTCAAAATTTCAAAAAAATCAGGTTTTTTAAAAATTCTTGCCAAAAATATCATGAGATTGGCGTAGTTGCACGCAACTGCTCTAAACTAAATTATTTTTCTTAACTTTCAAAATCGTTCATTTTCTTTGTTGACTTTAACTATAACTAGTTTGAGTTAATTTACTCAACGATCAACCTTTATTGACCTAATATAAATAACAATATAAATGTTTGAATAACAAAAATCATGTATTTTGGAGCAATTGATAACGGGGAAACACAATTTTGGACCACAGTGTAATTTTCCAAAATTGTGTACAAGTAATCAATGTTGACTTTCGAAGCCCTTCCATTCACCCATATATGCCCAAATCGCAAAGTCGCAATCGTATATTATTCAATTGAATTTTGGCGTCGCCAATTTTGTGATTTGATAATTCCAAATTTCTTAGTGGAACCTAAATACAAATAGTAAAACCTTTACTCGTAACTCCAAAATGAAATCCGCTCGAATGTGGTGCTTCCCTTTACACCCCCATTTTATTTTCCAAACCCGTAACGGAATATTTATCATCGATCGGGCACAAGAAATGATATGAATTACAAAATGTCATTTATTATATTTTTATTCGTTTAGTATTTTTAGGAGTTAACACTATACTTTTTTTCCCACTAGGTTTTTTAATGAGGTAGTGTGCCCATATTTAGAATTATTTTTAAATAATGTAATTTAGTAGTTTTTATTTGATTAGAATTAGATTTGGTAGGTTTAGATAAGGTATATTCATTTAAGAATTCATCCAATATTTGGATTGATTT
>JAULKM010054021.1:0-12608 GCA_032355605.1 Rubia tinctorum
AATTATATGATGAGTTTCTGGCAGTGAAATGTAGTAATTGATTATTAATTTGGTTAGTTATGTACGGAGCCAGAGGCCCGAATAAAAGTGTTCATTCAATTTTACAACATGAAACTCTTGTCATTCTCCAGTTTGTTCATGCGAATAGTAATTTGTCATTTAGCCAGAGAAATTGTTTGATTGCAGTTGAATGGCTGAGAAATACTGCGGTATCCATTCTACGCCTCTTGTTGTAGCACCAGGAGGTTTTTATGATAAAGAGTTGTATTCCAGACTCCTTCAAGTTTCAGGTGCTTGAGTTGTCAACGTTCTGCCTCACCACGCTTTAAGTCTATAACTTGGGGGTACCACGTCCATAGCTTTGGGGCAGGTATACATATATCATTAAAACAATTCGGCATTTGGTCTCTGATACATTTATCTTTTCATTATGATTTATTTACGGTAACGTACATAACTTCTTTTATTTTTCAGAAGTTGACCGTTATCTTATTAGCAAATTCCCGAATCCTGAATCCCTTTCACTCGAATATAGATTATAAAGCATTTTGGAAATCCGAGCAACTCAATTCAAATTCCAGTTGAAGCAGTCGAGTTACTCAATAAAATTAAAGGTACATAGATCCTGTCCAGCATTGTACTCTTGCTAAATAGGGGATCTAACTTATTTATCTTCATTGCAGTTTCAACTTCCTTTTGAGCCAATTATCTGGAAGAAGATTCCAGATGAACAAGAGAGGTTTTCCATTTCTATGTCTATTTAACTTCCTTCTCTTTTTTCTTTTAATTTTCTTTGGAATAAGTATATTCTAAGCAGTACAAGCTGAATCAAGCCATTCCTTACTTATACTACTGCAGAAGAAGTGATGAGCCTTGTGATAGCACAAGGTTTAAAAATGCCTCTCTGGTCTGTCTTGCATTGTTGAAGTTCTTCGTTCCTTTTACAAATGAATTAAGTTTTTCTCCTGTTGGCATTCTAACTTTAGTCATCTCACATTAGGTTGGAGATCTTTGTCGTGCTTCCAAGCTCAGGAACTTTGTCGAGTACAGTGGTCTTTTACAATATGCTGAGTTGTAATTTATGTAAGCATCTTCCTTCTGTACCAAACTAGATGGAGATTGATTCTCCAATAGTGGCTGTTAACTCAACCTTTCCCCGTTTACAGTGTGCAATGGCAGATTCTGTTGGCATTATTCGAGCATTGCTGCTACATTCGATGGCATTATTTGAAATAGGTTGGTGAAGGTGGAAACTCGATGTTGCTATTAAACAGGTATTTAGATATGATCTCCTTTCACATGCCTCATTTACCAGAGCCTATTTTTCTTTACCATCTATTTCCTGTTACTTCCCATGCTAACTTTAATTGTGTGGCGTATGACTTGGTTGATCTGAAAGTGTCATGGCAATTGCAGGTTCGTCTTATAATACCTTTTGATTAGTTTCATTAGTTAGTGTTCTTTCAAAGAGTGTTAAGTTTGATGATTTTTTAAAATGTTATTGCTCTTGAGTAATTGCTAAAATTTCTTCAAAAATGATTATTTTTCCATCTATTTCTCGGGTTATAAGATAGATTTGAAAAATATTGAAAGGTAAAATTAAGAATTCCTGAAAAATAATTCTCTTGTTAGTTGGATTATTATAATTTATTTGAGTTCCATTTTATATCTTTGATATATTGCTACTATCGGTCATGATTTCTCTATTTTGATGGTATGCTGTATTTTCACCTTCTAATGCTATAATTTATCCTATTCTTGGATTTTTAGTTTTGTTGTTATTCTTTTTCAAGCTTATACTCCTAACTAATAAGAAAATCAAAATGATCTGGTGTTGGTGTTGGTGTTGGTGTTGGTGTGTGGGAAACAGGAGGGATTGATTAGTATGCGCTGCAAAATACTCTTGTAAGGCTTAATTGTAATTGTTAGAATTTTTTAGGCTTAAATGTAATGAAATTTTGTAGGCCAAAATGTAGTTTTTAGAATTGTATGGGTTAAGCTACAATTCTTATCACTATGTGGATTAAGCTGCAATTATTGGAACTCTGTGGGCTTAATTACAATTAAAAATTTTGTGTGGGTTGAAATGTAAGTTTTTTTTAAAAATTCTCAGTGTTATTTAACTATACTTTTAAGTGTAGATATATTGTACAGCATTTCCAAGTGTAGTAATCACCTCTACACTTTCAGATGTAGTATTTTTTTAATACACTTTCAGATGTAGTGGTTTTTAATACACTTTAAGGTGTAGTAATCATTTGCTACGCCTTTCAGAGTAGTGATTTCAAATACGCTTTGAGGTGTAGTAATCATTTACTACGCCTTTAAGTGTAGTGTTCATATGTTAGTGGTGCGGTGGCGGCGGAGGTGGTCAACTGCGGCGGTGGTCAAGTTTTAGGGTGTTCAAGATGAAATGAAGAAGAAGTGAGGGCTTAAATGGTCTTTAAAATTTTCACTTTTAAACATAGGGGTATTTAGGTCTTTTCATTTTTGGTCAATGGCTAACTTTTTGAGTCAACGTAAGAATTGAACAAAATGGGTATATTAGCACAGTTTTACAAAAATATATGGTTAGTTTAAAACTTTCAGATTTTACAACGTTATATTTACACTTTCTCAATTTAATAGAATCATTTTTGCACTTTTCCTTTTTTTAAATTTTGAAATCATTTTGACTAATATATTAATTAAATAATCAAAATATTTTTATTTTGAAAAATAAATAATTCACAAAACAAACTATGTATATAAAATTATTACAATTTATATAGACAAAGTCTCCAGAAATATTGTCTATCCATAGACATATGGAAAGACGTGGTTTAATTAGAATAATATGAATTAAATTAGGGGTTTATACTTAGCAGTAACTGATGCAAGTGAAACATTTGAATTTTGATTAAAAACATCACATATTTAGAGTAAAACCTATATCTTAATCCAAATATGTAATGCTTCTAACTGCCATTTGACTTTATTCAAATAGTTTATAACCTGAATTTGACCAGAATTCTAATTGCTTTAACCGAGGAATTTCAATAGCTAATTTATGTAAAAACCATTTTTCAATTAACAGACTCATTTATATAGTAACTATTTTGCAATTTATATATAGTATTTTTTTAAAAAAAATTAAGCCATTTTAAATCTTTCACTGATACTCGTATGTTATAATTACATGATTAGTTCACTTTGTAATTTATAAAGTTATTCTGAAATGAAAAACACTATAATTTATTAAAGAATATCTCGCTAATAATAATACACATGTATGGACAACTAAGAATTGAGAATAGATGTGTAGAAAATATTATTTAATACTGAGAAATAGTATTTTTGCTGCCCTGATTCGGACCCGTTAAAATATAAAAAAAATTGGATCAGGTACTCGGCTCTGAAATATAAAAAATTATCCGATTATTTTAATTGGACTAGTGGATGGACGGATTAAATAGTGCGAATCGGGCATTTTTAAACACCAAAAAATTTTCTGTGGGAAAAAAATGTAAGTTGGAGTAAGGGGCTAATCACATTATAACAAGTATTAAATTGAATGAGGTGAAGAAAATTTTCATTTTTTCCCTCCCCAATTGAGCTCTACCTCATCTAATTTAATACTTGTCATAATGTGATTAACTCCTCACCCGCATATATTTTTCCTGTATAAAAAGTTTTCTATTTTAAACACCCCTACCTACCTGTGAGGAGACATTTTCATTTTCATTTATAGTTAATTCTCGTCTTATGGTTTTGTAGGAGCGGGCCGGCTCTTATAAAGTGTGAAATCATAAGTTTTAATGCAAAATAACAGTTACGGTCAAAGACACCCAAAAAACGTGTCAAAGATTATCTGATTTACGCACCGACCATTTATTAATAATTATATATGATAGGTTTCCATATTAATAATAATTATTATTTTTTACATATAATAGTTTTCCAGAAGGTAAAAGAAACTAGTACAATAACTAAAATCCAAGACAAAGAAAAGGCATGAAGCTGATGAGTTGTGTTGTTTGGTTTGTCGTACTCGGAATCTGCGGCACAACGACTGCTTCACCGTTTAATCGAAGTAGCTTTCCGGATGGGTTTATGTTTGGAACAGCATCTGCTGCATTCCAAGTATGGATCAAGCTCTCTTCGTTCAGGATGATAATTCATTTCTTCATTGTTTCTGGTTCATCTTTATCGGCTTTTTTACCATCCTTGTGTCAAAATTATTTACTATTTACTGGAGTCGGTTTTAACCATGCGTGCAGTATGAAGGTGCCGAGTTTGAAGATGGAAAAGGACCAAGTATTTGGGATAACTTCACCCGTCAATTCCCAGGTTTTTTTTCTTCCAAATATTCCTTCTTTTCATTGGTTTATATCTCTCCTAGTGGGTTTAATCATTGAAATTGGGTTTAAAATAATTAATACTTGTGGATCTAATTATTGGTCAATTGTATTTTGTCTGTCACTTTGATTTAATACAAGAAATTTTTAATCTTGAAAAGTTTGAGAAAGGAATGAATTTCCATTCCCTTCAAAATGAGGGAATATATAATATTTTACCTAGCCCCGGTTCTCTAGAGATTACATTCATTTCAGTTCAATTTAATTTAGCGTAAATTTAATTTGGTGAAATGTTACCTGATTTAATCGTATATTACTATTTATCAATACACTTATTTTAGTTCAGTTCAGTTTATCCAATCCAAACCAAACCAGTTCAGTTAAAATCAGGTAAGATGCAGAGAAATAACTTATACATAAGAACCCTTACACATATCCTATTTATTAAACCCAGATTAGGAGTAAGCTAGACCCAATTAGTTAGACAGAAAAATAGAGGAAACCTGCAAATATTATACGGATTAAATGTGTATGTAACTTTCCACCTGTTGGAAATAGAAAAACAAGAGAGAGAAAACGCAGTCATATTATTTGATCCAAAATGCCACTGTCCTGAAAGTGTAAATTCATACCATTTGCATCGCAGATAAGATATTCAACAGAAGTACTGCCGACGTGGCCGTCAACTTCTATCATCTGTACAAGGTAATATTGGACATTTTCCATTTTCTGTAATAAAATAATGTTCAATAAGTTAATTATGAGCTGGCCACCATCATTATTATATATAATAGTTTTACGGATAGTAAAGATTATTCATGTCAATAAAACCAAATCAAACTGCCGTTCGATTTTTGATAGATCCGTTTTTTAAAAGTAATAGTCGATTCAAATTGGATGAAATCTATAAAAAAAAAATTAGGAAAAAGAAATATTAATTTATCCTTTATATTTTATAGTGTTACGTGCAAATTACCATATATGAGTATCTCAATTCTTATACATAGTACATTGGAGATATAATACTTACGGCATCTCCATAATTTAATTGCTTATTATAATCTATATGTTTGACTTTTAAGAATTACCTACTAATAACTTTTTTATATCATTGAAAATACCATGATGTGAAAAGTATTCAAAGGATACAGCCTATAATTTTTCATCTTAAATGAGTGTAATGCAAGATCTCAAGTAGAAGAATGCTATACTAATATATAAATATTATGTATTTTTCATACGTTTGTTTGAACAGGAGGATGTGAAATTGATGAAGTTTCTGGGATTCGATACATTTCGATTTTCCATCTCCTGGCCCAGAGTATTGCCTCGTAAGGACAATTAAATTACTATACTGATGTTTCTTAGTTGCAGATATTCCACCCCAATTAATATGATTATATTATATTATAAAGCATATAAGCAAATATTAATTTGGAAATAGGTGGGAAGCTAAGTGGAGGAGTAAACGAGGCAGGTGTTGCCTTCTACAACAATCTCATCAACGAACTCCTATCAAATGGTTAGTTTCTGAAAAAAGCAACCTTTTTCTTTTTAAGCGTGATTAATCTGCATATTTTGTTTTCCATATTTATGCACATGACTAAACGTGAATGACTAATTAGTATTATTCGATTGTTTAGTTTTGTGATTCAATTAATATATTTTTAAGTAACAATCAATGATTACAACTCTCCGTTTTAATTAATCAGGTATTGAACCCTTTGTAACGATTTACCATTGGGATTTGCCACAAGAACTTGAAGATGAGTATGGTGGCCTTCTTAGTCCACGAATAGTGTAAGCATATAAACGCACCAAATGCTTTAAATCTAGTGATTTGTAATTTATAATTTTCTCAAAGGGATGATCAATTCGTAGGGATGATTATCTGGATTTCGTGGAGCTATGCTTTAAGGAATTCGGAGATAGAGTAAAGCATTGGATGACTTTCAACGAGCCATATGTCATCGCTCGTAACGGCTACGACCAAGGATTGATGGCTCCCGGCCGTTGCTCCACTTGTGTATCGGATGTTTGCCCGGCCGGAAACTCTTCAACTGAGCCTTACATTGTTGCCCACAACATTCTTCTTGCTCATGCGGCAGCTGTCAAATTATACAGGCAAAAATATCAAGTAATTGTGCTACACTTTTCATTTTATTGATCGTTTTACAAGTGCTTGTTTAGTTATTTATCTATCTCTAATTAATTAAAGATAAATGTTTGTTTGTATAGGAAATTCAAAAGGGAGAGATAGGAATTAACCTAGTCACGCATTGGTTTGTTCCTTATTCAAATACCAAGGAAGACATTAGTGCAAGGCAAAGAGGCTTTGATTTCATGTTGGGATGGTGAGCTTTGGAGCACCCATACTTCACACACATCACTAAAGTTGGACATATTTCTATCATATTTTCTATTACCGTACTATTCTGGAAAGCGCGTAGAGCGGATCAGACTCTCATAATAAAACGGATTATCGGATCAGAAAATGACAACACTACTTATTTGCAGGCTCATGTATCCATTGACACACGGAGATTATCCATACAGTATGCGGAGATATGTGAATAAGCGGTTGCCAAAATTTACTCCGGAGCAGAAAGAAAGCGTTATAGGATCTTTCGATTTTATTGGACTGAGTTATTATACAGGAGTGTATGTAGCTTACAATGCCACCGTCCAGAACAAGAGCTGCAAGACATGCACTACAGATGCCCTTATTCAGCTTTCTGGTACGTAACATCAAGCTAAACTTTATATGTTCCATTTTTCTCTTCTCCCTTTTATTTCATTTCAACTTTTATAGGCTACATAATCAGTTTTTTTTTTCCTTCTTTTCTTTTTCTAGTCGACAGAAATGGACAATCAATTGGTGACAGGGTAAGTTACTCTAATTTTTGTTGATAAAATATCTAATTATATTGAATCTAATAGAGATAAATAAGTACTTTACTTATAATAATCGTGGCATGCAATAAAAAATTTACATAAAAAATATTTAGCCATGAGAATAAATAAATTGTAGGATAATACATATTTTTCTGAAATAAATGTTTTCTGCAGACTGGATTCTCAAAAATGCGTGTGTACCCAGAGGGACTCACAGACTCCCTTGCTTACATCCATAAAAAATTCAACGGGCCATCAATTTACGTCATGGAAAATGGTAAAACTAATTTCAATTGCTTCTTTTTTTCTCAATCTTTGTTGTTTTCATTAATTGCTGGAATTTCAAAAAATATGAAGGAATGGCTGATTTAAAGGATAGTACAACATTAGAGGAAGGTATCAATGATCCGGAAAGGGTGAATTTCTACCACCGCCATCTTGTAGCTGTACAGGAAGCCATAAAGTGAGTTTATTTTCTCACCCTTATCATTTTTTAGCAGTGTTAAATGTTAGAAAATTATGAACATAAATGAATCAGAAACAATTTAGCTAAGACACCCCGTCGATAGAATTTCAAAATCACTCTTGTGAAAGTTAAAGATTTTCTCATTTTCACAAGCATCAAAGTTCGTATAATTTTATCTACTACGTTTTGCAGGGCGGGGGTGAATGTAAAGGGTTTTTTTGCATGGTCATTGCTCGATGGTTTCGAGTGGAATTCCGCTTTCAAGTTGAAGTTCGGATTAATTTATGTAGATCACAATGATGGGCTAAAACGCTACCCCAAACGCTCCGCATACTGGTTTAAAGGGTTCCTCCGGGTCGACTAAGTGCACTAGTGTAAAGTTGCATGTGGTCAATTTAATTATGTATCTGCCTCCTGTGTCATTGTGAAACCAGGGACTAATTAGAGATTAATTAGAGATGGTGGAACTATAAAATATGAGCAAATCCATTTAAGGGCTCGGAGTATGTTCATTATTTTTTCGGGGTTAAATTTTAAACATTCTTCAAGAGCACGGTCTGAATTACAAACTGCTCAGATATGACACCTTTGAATTACAAACTGCTCAAACTCCTTCACCGGCAAATCTCGGTTGGCCTACTTTGCCAGCAAAATTGGACAGCTTCTGCAATAGCCTCCATCGTGGAAAAAACTCAACCACTTCTCCGATGATTACGACGTCCGACTCTTCTTTCCATAGATTCGATCTAGCCGAATCAAGTTTGCCAGGAAAGCCCAACGACTTCTCCAGTGGCGTCGATTGCTTCTTCTTTCTGGCGATTCGGGCGGTTTCGGGTTACAACTCTGCTGCCAGGCCGTTGCAAGTCGCCGGCGTCTGGTCGTGTTTTTTCGGCGTCAAATGGGGTGTATCCACAGCTTCATTTCCGGGTTTATTGCGGTCGAAATTGGAACACACTCTGTTTGCCCTATTCGTTAGGGTTTTGTTTTTGTGTTAGGCCCGATGCCTAAATATGATTACTAATTTTGGGCCTGACTAGTTAAATATTAAATAAATTATAAAGATTAAAAATAAATTGAATTAAAATAAATAAACTACAATTAAACATATTAAAATACACATTAGATTAAATTAGTTTAAAATCAAATTAAATATTAAAAGTACATGTATTGTATCAGTTAGACATCAAATAGACATTAAATAGCCCCACATATCATTTAGAAATTGGAAGTGTCGTAGATGATGTACGGTGAATCCAGTTCAAAACTCATAACCATGTTCATGAACGCTGGTCCATTTGACCATTTTTTCAGGTACTGCAAGTCATGTTTCCGCAATAGACAACGTAATTGGGGCATGCGAATCATCTGAATTTTGTTAGCAATTCGGAATTTGTTGCAAGTGATATTATGTGCATGTGGTAGCGTGTTCCAATATTGAAAACATAGTCGGTCTTTATGTTCTTTGGATTCAGTTACCCGTTGCGTGTTGAACCACAATCTTAATAGCCAAAACCTTCTTCAATACGCCGATCCTGCAACATTAACTTCCCCGAGGGTAGCCAGAGGAAGAATCTCCGATGGAAAAGTCAGATAAAAAGTATTCGACATGTCTATTGAGAATTGAATTAACAGAACGAAGGAATACCTCTGTATTTATAGGGGTTGATCCCCGAAATCGTCCAATCATGCTAGGTTAAATTTGCACTTTCCCTGTATGAATAGTTGTCTTACCGTAGCAATTTCTATATATATATAGTATACTATAATTGTACCGGAAATAGTGGTGTAATCTGCACGTATAATCGGGTTTGGAGATATTCTCTTTGGCTATTGGGTTTTGGCTCAACAGAGTGCGTAATATGGCCTTAGGCCCAAGTAGCAGCGTGGCCTTTGGCCAAGGGAGAGTTTTGGTTTCGGCCCTTATAAATAGTCTTTGAGAAAACTGATGGTTCTTGAGAAAGCTGAAGGTTCGAGCTAAGGCTAGAACCATCAGTTTTCTCTTACTCAAATAACTGAAGGTTATGGATCGCGAGTGACCCTCGATATTCCTTCTTTTCAAAACATCGTCAAGCATTTTAGTCCTTTAGGCATGTTTTACTTTAGCAGAGGATTTACGTGCCATAATCTTGGGTTGAGCGAGAACATTCCGAAAATGACACATATGTCATCTATTTTTTGAGGAGGTAGTTGTTACCTCTGATTAGAAGAGTCCCTTAGGAAGATAAATCATTCCTTTTCATGGAATGATTTTTTGTATACGCTTACTCAGTAGCCGTTTTCAAGTGATATGCCCTCATTATCTTCAGGTTCTTCTTGAGATCACTCTTTAGGAATTTTTTCGTCCAACTAAGTTATTTTTATTCTTTTGGCCCTTAATTTTCTTATCAGTGCCGAAATCTCTTGATGTCGAGTTCTCTTCAGCCAAGGGAGGTGGTCAGCCCAAGCAAAGCAATGGCTTTACTGGGGGTGGTGCCCTTGTTAGAGCCAAGCCTCGTTCCATTAGGAATAAAATTTTACCCAAAAAATGTGTGATGGATCGTGTAGGTAGTATAAGTATTGATATGAATCTTCCTGCAAAAACTTTGGAATTTGATTGATTCTTGACCTTATTAAGGGATCTCGCAAAACCCTAATAACAGCTGCACAAATTGATAACAAACTAGCCCTCGGGATTGACTTTCAATTCAAGTATTTTCTCGCTAACCACAAGATTATCTCACAAATAAAGAGTTATTTGTTCACTAACTATCCCGCAAGATTAGTTCACAAAGGGTATTGATACTTAATTACCCCGCAGGATTAAGAAAAAAATAAAAAATACTGGCAAGCAAAGTGTATAAACTCAAAAAATCTGAATATATTTGATTGATAATAGTGTGTTAAAAATCTTGGCCAATTCCGCTATTTATAGAATTGAAATCGGCCAAACCCTAATTCCAACCAAGATGAGATTTGGTAATTTCTCTCAGAAACTGAATAGACTTATGGCAGGTTGAAGAAGCTAAAACCATATCTAACTAAAATACCTAAAATATGGAAAATCATGGTCGAATTCTTCCAAGATAATCCCTGGATGAATATTGCCGTAACTAATCTTACCAAATCTAATTCTAGTCAAATCAGAACTGAATATTCTAAACCCTAATGGACTGATTTCAAGATTAAACTCTTCAAAAGCCACATGGCCGAAATTTAATCCCAAAATTCAAAATGAAATAATTTACAATAATTTACAACGATCACACTACCTCATTAAAACTCCAGTGGGAAAAAGAGTGTAGTGTTCATCACGATGTCTTCACTTCCCCGACACTCTTGAACAATTAATCCAAGAAGTTGTCGATGTTGATTTCTTGTTTAATTGTTTATCATGAAATTGATCCATCAAAACATTTAAATCCGCATCTCAAAGCTTCATTCTTGCCCTGGTCATAGGACTTGTCATGTCACTTAGAGGATCCCGAACATATCTTTTAAATATTTGATCAAGTTGTGAATTATCATCATCTATGGTGGTAGTAGTCTTGGCATTTGAATCATTCCCTCCATGGTCGAAAGGTTGCACCCTCGAAACTGAATCATCTTCAAAGGTAAATGGAGATAAATCAGCAACATTGAATGTAGTACTAACACCATAGACTCCTCACAAAGCAATCTTGTACTCATTATCATTGACAAGTTCCAGTATTTTAAAAAGACTATCACCATGTGGACTTAATTTATATTTTTGAGCATTTGGAAACCTCTCTTTTCGCAGATGCAACCAAACCAAATCTCCTGGTTCGAACTTCATCAATTTTTTGCCATGGTTTGCATTCTGTGCATTTTTCCATTCAATTCATAAGCACACCTTTCCATGTAATTTCTTAACAAAATCAGTCTTATTTTCTCCATCAAGTTTCCTAACCTGTTTAAAATTCAAAGGAATTAGATCAAGCGGAGTATTAGGTAGAAAACCATAAACAATTTCAAATGAAGGGAAGGAAGTTGTAGAATGAACAGTGCAATTATAAGAAAACTCTATTATCATAATGCGCGCTTCCCAATTTTTTAAATTCTTTTGTTATAAGGCACGGAGGAGAGTGCCAAGAGTACAATTGGTGACCTCCGTTTGTCCATCACTTTGAGAATGACTGGCTGTAGAAAATAGCAACTTTGTCCCTAACTTGCGCCACAAGGTATTCCAAAAGTAAGATAAAAACTTAACATCATGATCAGAAACTATGCTCCCAGGAATTCCATATAGCCTAACACTTCCTTAACAAATAAATACGCAATATGCTTTTCGTCATCTGTCTTTCTACAAGGAATAAAGTTTGCCATTTTTGAAAATCTATCAACAACCACAAAGATAGAATAATTACCTGATTGAGATCGTGGTAAACCGAGGACAAAATCCATGGAGATAACAACTCAAGGATGTGTAGGAATTGGAAGAGGTTTGCATAACCAATGGGGTTTAGTTTTTAATTTCTCTTTGAAGCAATCAATACAATTCCTATGAATCTTATCAACAGAGAGTGCCATTTTCGGCCAGAAAAGGTATTCTCACATAAAATTTTAAGTTTTAAGTGCACCAAAATGTCTCATTAAACCACATGAATGAGCTTCTCTAACAAGTAATTCACGCAAAAAAACATCGAGGAACACATAACCTATTATCTCTAAACAAGAAACCATCATGCCAAAAAAACTTCTCATAAGCACCATTCTCGCATGCATCATAAACAGATAAAAAATCAGGACCAGTAGCATATAAATCTTGCAAGAATGAAAACCCTAACATAATGCATTCCAATCATGTAGGTAATACATGTCTACGACTCAAAGCATCAACAACATTTTCTTTACCCTTTTTGTATCGCAAAACATAAGGAAAAGATTCAATAAAACTAGACCATTTAGCATGA
>JAULKM010054041.1:0-12607 GCA_032355605.1 Rubia tinctorum
AGTCGAGTTGAGTGTACCATGCGGGCTAGACGCTGCAATTCGTGCATTTATTTGAGTTGGGCGAAATTCTCAAATAATTAAAGATCTGATATTCCGCAATCCAGAACCTTCGCAAGGAGATTCATATTACTTAGCCCCACCACTATGCCACCCTCTCCCCTCCCCCTCGTGGTGACCCTCCTCCTCTCTAAGACAACCGCTCCTACCCTCCCGCCGAATGTCTTCTTCGCATCAGCTCTCACTGTTTAGGGTTTAGGAAAAAGACGAAGGAAATAATCGGAGGTGGTGGAAGAGAAATGACAATAAGGAAATAATTGGAGGGCAGATACGTCTTTTCTCATTTTTCCATTTTTATTTTTTTAAAATCATGGGTAAATCTTCATTTCACCAAATTTTGAAAATGATCGTTGATTAAAAAGTCAGCCAAGTCCAGGGTTAGATTGACGATTTCACAGATTGCAGGGTTGGCACTTTTAGCTAAAATGTAGAGTTATTTTAATACTTTTCTCAAAAACAAAACTATTATACTACGTATTAGGGGGGGTTTCAAAAATACCCAACCCACAATACTTGGCACATTGGTCCGAGGATCCTCAAATCCTTTGGAATGTTCCATATATACCCCTTCATTGACTACTCCGTTCAGGAAGACATTTTTGACATCCATCTTGTATAAAGCAAAATCCATAGTGCAAGCAATAACAAGTAAAATTTGAATAGATTCTAACCCGGAAACTGGTGTCAATGTCTCATTAAAATCAACTCTTTTAGGGCAAAGGGTAATGTACCACACATCGTTGCATTCAAGTTGCCCAAGTTTTTCTTGCATTCTCGTAATCCAATACTCATCAAGGAGAGCCTCTTTGTAATTCTAAGGTTCAAAGAGGGAGAGAAAACTCTGCAGACCAGCAATTTCCCTATAGTTAACCTAAGGGATCGATCGAGTCCTTCTTCTGCTTGATTCAACATGCATTAATGTTGAAACATAGGAGAGTTTTGGGGAGGGCGGTGTTCCAACATCGATGAAGTTATAAGAGTCATCAACTTCATCCGTAAAATCTATCTCATGTGATGTTCCAACATCATTACGACCCTAATCTAAGAAATCATCTGATGTTGGAACATGGTGAGCTATTTGCATTTTGAGCTCATCATATTCAACACTCAAGTAGTTCACTTCTTGTTCCAACAAGTAACATTTTCCTAATGACCGATGACCAATAAGTACATTATTCTTGCCAAGTTTCACTATGCACTTTTCCTTGTAGAATTTCACGGTCATATCATCATTACATAGTTGGCTGATACTTAGAATATTAACCTTTAGATCTTCCACCAACAGAACACTGGTAAAGGTTGGAAATCCCTTTATCGACAGCTCATATTTTCCAACTATCCTGTTTTTCCTTCCATCACCAAAGGTAACAAATCCATGGGTTTGATCTTTGTCAGATATTCTTGAGTTCCAGTCATATGTCAAGAACACTCACTATCAAGGTATCACAAGTCTCTAGAGTGTGCAATAAGAGAAGTATGAGTAACAAGGAAAGTATTGGTGCGTTTAGGAACCCATACCTTTCTGACCATCTTTGATCGTTGGACATCATCTATGTTGGAACATGCAGAAAATTATCGTCCATTCATGATGTCTCTGAGTAATTTTAAAAGAAATTTCCTCTGTATGGCTTTGATGGGTGTAGTAGCTACAAATAAGAGGTTTGTGTTGTCGTGTTTTGATCACTTTTCTCTTCATGTCTTGAACCTCTGATTTGATATCTACAGTGATGCTCGATGGATTGTCATAGCCTATACCTTGTAAATTTCAAAAGTTCTTCCCCAAGGTGAGAATGTTATCCAATTTTTCTTTTCCATAATTCAATCTTTTAATAGTCGTCTCAACAATTTAAGCCCTCTTTGTCGTCGAACTCAGATTTAATTGCAACAACTCAATTTCCCTTCGGAGTCATTTCATAAGGGATGTCATCTCTCTTCCTTCTTCAGCTAAAAGGTTTTTCTCCCATAAGAGTTTGTTAGCATCAACAACTTTCAACCACATTTCATACATCTTTTCATATGCATCATAAACATCTTCATCACTCACAATCTTGTCTTCGTCATCACTCGAGGAGTATTCTTCACATACTTTCTCTGTGTTGCAACATCGAATTTCAGCTGCTTGAACCATGCTGAACCATCGATCCACTTCTTCCTGCCCGATGTTGGAATATCCAGTAACAATTTTTGAATCTCTATGAAGTTTTGCTCCGAAAGACACATAATTTTTTATCACTTCCTTTTCATCATCTTCACTCCATAGAGTAACGTATGATTTTCCTTGATTCTTCCAAGAGTTGGCACATTCAGACTGGATATGTCCATACCTTTCACATTCTCTGTATAGAATCCTTCCTGATTGCCTTAATTCACCATTTTGATTTCTCGAGGATCGCTGAGTAGTTTGCTCCATCCCCAATCTATGGTTATTGCCAAAGTCTAGAAACCATGATCTATTCTCATTAAACCTTTCATGAGAATTATTATTTATCACTTTCTTCAACTTGAGAAATTCTTTGTGATAAAAGCAATTACTTCATTTGCATCACCACTATCCTCTTCATGATTGTTTCTTGAAGACGAAGTTTTGAATGTCAACTCCTTCGTTGGAGGTTCCAACGTCATTTCATAGGTTTGTAGTGATCCCATCAGGTCATCCAAAGTCATTGTGCCCATGTCCCTTACTTCTTCTATTGCAGCTACTTAAATGAAAAATCTTTGGGAAAGTGATCTCAGCGTCTTCTTCACTAGCTTTGACTTTTTGTAAAAAAAAATCCCAATTGATGTGATCTGAGTTTTCCATTGAATACTACAATAGTCTCATCTTCTTCCATTTTCATATTTTTGAATGTTGTGGCCAGCATTTGTAGCTTTGATTCACGTTAACGAATTGTCCCCTCATGCACAATTTTTAGGGTATCCCATGCCTTTTTCTCCTGATGACACGTAGAGATGAGTTTGAACTGATTTCCATCTACTGCAGTAAAGAAGGAATTTAATGCTCTGGAATTGCCATGCCACCCTTTTTTCATCTGGTGTCCACGACTCTTTAGGCTTAACTACTGGCTCTTTAAAACTAGATCCTCCTTCTTTAGAACTTCCAAAAAATAGGGGTTTCCATTCGGTTTCAACATAGAGCCAAGCCAGTTCATCCAGTGAATTTATGAACACTCACATGCGAGCCTTCCAGTAGTTGTAATTCGTTCCTTCCAGCAATGGTGGTCGAGACATAGAAGCTCTTTCTCTGGTTGCCATTGGTAAAACCTGATCACATTTTCCTTGTCAAAACCAAGGTAAAACAAGTGACTTAGCTCTGATACCAAATAAAATTTGGTTTTACCTAATTAATTCAATAATTACTACCATGTTCCAACATAAACTATTCATTCAAGTATGTAGTAAAGTAAGACATGAACACACAAGACGTGGTTACGCAGTTTGGTGAAATCCATGTACATCTGCAGGACATAACTCAATTCAGAATAAATTCTCTAATCAGAAAGATACAGTACAATGGACACTAATCAAAATGTGAATTTTGCAAGCTCCCCTTACAACTGATCCGCCTTGATCAGACTCCCTCTGGCCTTGAAACTCGTCGACGTTGGATCTCCTCCTCCCAAGAAATTAAGGTATACGATTCTAAACTTCATCAAAAGTTTAAATTCATGTTGGAACACAGACGGGTGACTCTAGAGTACTTCTTGAAAGATATATGAAAATCTGGATGCATATTTTCTTCAATTAAGACCGCAAGTAATTCAGCCGTGATGTCCATCAATATATAGACTATAGCATATTGGAATTCTTCACATTTGTCTTCAAAGTATTCCGTTTCCATATCTGCTTGTAAAACATATTCAATCCCTTAAATAAAGGGATTTTTCTTATCTCAATATATCCCATAATATTAAAATAAATCTAATTCCTTAAGAATATGGATTTTCCTTAAATCCAATATGCTTTAATCTCCTGCGGAATAAATATTTCATTTTCTCCAATTTCCTTATTCCGCCACACAAGTAATATTCTTCGCACACTGAGTATTATGTTCCATCATGGAATGTCTTCGTACGAATGAAGTCTTGTGAGAATATAATTCTTTCTCCATTTCAAATTCTGATTTTAATCAAATCACTTAGAAATAAGAATTATCAAATCTAATCGATTAAAGAAAGGAATTAATATATTCTATCCAAATCCTTTCCAAAATAACTATTTATCAAATCAAATCAAATCAAATTTCTATAAATCCAAACCAATCCCATAAATATAGGAGTTAATATATTATGAAATTAAAATCAAGGACGAAACATATCATCGGATTTATTCATGTACTTCCATAAATCTCCAAAAATTCCTTCTTTAATTTTTTTGATACAACAGTTGCATATTTTTATAATTTCCATAAATTGTAAATTAATTAAATATGGACTTTACCGATGTATAGTAAATCACATACCAAGCATTCTAGCGCCTGATACCACTAACGAATCAAATATATGTATTGAATCTTAGATCAGAAATGAAGAACACAACAAGAACACATAGTCCTACACGCACAGAAAATAGTTGAAGAACAAGATGGTGTAAAACGGTTTGATTAATTAGTAACCAATGAATCTGTACACCTATGATGTATACCAAAACCATCAAAACATGAGTTCTGTTTATGTATATTCAGTATGTCACAGTTGATAGATTGTAATTGTGGCTATCTATATCGATATATATATATAGTGATTATAAAAGATATATAAAGCCTAAACAAATATGGAACATGATATATAAAAAACAATCAAAAAGTGTATTCCTTTCTTATCCTGATTCTAAATCAATTATATCTATGTTACCCCCGCCCCCCAAGTGAAGCGTAGGACTGGTCGCAACGCAAAACTTGGAACGTAAGAACTAAAACTGAGGACGAGATAACCCCTTTGTAAAAATCTCAGCAAACTGCAAGTCTGTAGAAACATGAGCAACCTTGAGTTTTCCAGAAGACACCATCTCACGCACAAAATGATAATGAATATCAATGTGGTTGGCTCTTTTATGAAAAAAATGGATTCTGATCAAGAAAGAGAGCACTATTACTATCACACAACAAAACAGGAGGTGCACAATCTAATACACATAAATCCCGAAGAAGATTCATCAGTCAAGCTAGTTCTACAGCAGTGTTTGCCATAGTACGGTATTTTGATTCTGAACTAGAACGAGAAACGATAGGTTTCTTTTTGGCACTCCAAGAAACCAGGTTTCCACCAAGGAAAATGACATAACCATATCTAGACCTATGAGTCTCAATGCAACTAGCCCAATCAGTATCAGAATAACCCAGAACTGGTAACGCGGACGAATTTGCACGAAAATGAAGACCATGGTGGAGAGTACCACGCACATAGCGCTAAATTTGAGTAACAGGTTGAAAATGGTCATTAGTAAAATCCCTCATGTACTAACTGACCGTATTTACAACATAGGACAAGTCGGGATGTGTAATCGACAAATACTGAAGTACCAACAAAAGAACGATAAAGTGTGGGATTTTCGAAAGGCTTATCGGAAGAGCTGGCAAGTTACAAAAAAGACACAAATGGTTTGGAAACTGGCATTTAATTCGGCTTACCAACGCACAATAAAATGTCCTTGGCATATCTAGTCTGACCAAGGAATAAGCCGTCAGAAGTACGAACAACCTCCAAACCCAAAAAAAAAACTAGAGAGTGCCAAGATCTGTAATCTTAAATTCATTATTAACCAGATCAATAAACTTTCGAATGAGACGACCAACATTCCCAGTAAGAATAATGTCATCAACATAGATCAACAAGTAGAGAAAAGAGGCACTCTGTGAAAATACAAATAAAGATGTATCAGAGGAACTGCATACAAAACTCAGGCCAGTAGAAAAATGAACTAAAACGTTAAAACCAAGAACAAGGAGCTTTCTTTAAAACATAAATGGCCTTGTGTAGACGACAAACATAATCAGGACGTATCGGGTCTTTGTATCCAGCAGACTGCTCCATATAAATCGTGGAGTCAAGAACGCCATTTAAAAATGCATTCTTAACATCCAGCTGTCGTAAGGGCCAATTATAAGTGACATCCAAAGATAAAATAGTACGAATAGTTGAAGCCTTCACCACTGGACTAAAATTATGATCATAATCATAACTAGGTAATTGCAAAAAACCATGAGCAACTACCCTCGCTTTTATGTCTGTCTAGGGAGTTATCAGCCTTATACTTCAAACAATAAACCCATTTTAAACCAACAACATTTGCATTTGATGGACGAGGAACCAAATCCCACGTCTGCTGAGTGCGAAGAGCCTCCATCTCGGAATCCATGACAGCAACCCATTCAGGATCCTTAACAGCCGAGCGATGACTCCTTGGCTTGGTCTTAGCAAATACAGCACTCAATAAACCAGAAATATAATAGTCAAAAAAATCTGTGTACTTGAGGGAGCCAGTACGAGAGCGAGTGGCCATTGGATATTGAGATGAGGAAAGCGGCATCGAAGATGACACAAAACCCGAGACCGGTGGGTCAAAGGCCACAAACTGCCACACTGGTGAGGTAGCTAGAGACGTCACCGCTGGAGGCGGTGTTGCTAAAGTCGTAGCTGGAGAAATTGGTGGCGATTCTAGGGGCGTGTGAGCTACACGTCTGGGCAAGGAGCTCGGTGCATACGACTATGTGAGATATAACACTTGTGTCTACGGGTGGGCGGCTGGTCTACGTGCAATGGACTTAAACAATTTTTAGACAAAACCAAAGTTCTCGGTACAGACTTTAAATAAGAATCATCTAAAATAATGGGAAAATTGGCTTGTGGAGATGACTCAAACACCTCCGAAGGCACAAACAAAGGTTCTAAAAAGGCAGAAACATCAAGCGACAGTGGTGAAGTTGCGGAACCAGTACGGGTGACAAGGAATAAGAAATCATCAAACCGAGCATGACAAGTGAATTACTCCTTCTTTTTAGCGGGATCAAGGCAACGATAACCCTTGTACTGAGAACTATATCCCAAGAAAATACATGGAAAAATCTGAGGCACCAATTTATGAGGAGCATAAGGGCTCAAATACGGAAAAACTAGACAACCAAGAGGATGAAAGTTGGAGTAATTAGGAGTATTTACAAAAAAATAACATAAAGCAGAGGCTGACCAGATAAAATAGGTGTTAGAAGGCGTTTGATAGTGTAGGAAGCCATAGAAAATGCATCGCACCAAAAATAATGATGCAAACCGGAATGGAAAAGCATGGAGAGCCCAATTTCTGTGATGTGACGATGTTTCCACTCAGCTCAATCATTTTACTCCAGTGTGTAAGGACATGAAAGCTGGTGATGAATGCCCTTTGCAGCAAAACGAGATCGCATGCAGGGGTTTACAAACTCTGCGCCACCAACACTCTGAAAACCCTTTATAGAGGTAGAAAACTAGTTCTCAGCCAATGCCTCAAAATGAAGATATACATCTACAAAATCAAACTTGTGCCGCAAAGGGTAGAACCAATTTAAATGAGAGTGACCATCAACAAAGATAACATAATAAGAGAAACCAAGATGACAAAAAATGGGCACTGTCCCCCAAAGATCACAGTGAACCAAGTCAAGCAAATGTGATGCACGTCTATTATTTTCAGTAAAAGAAAGACGTTCTTAGCCATCTAACAAGAGGAACACAGTTGCGGCTTTAGAAGCAGACTAGTAATAGAAAAATATCCAGACTTGTTCAAAGAATAAATGATGTTGTGAAGAACATGACCCAATCTACTATGTCAAAGTTCAAAAGATGTTGTAGACGCACTCGATGCAACAAAAGAAGATGAAGCAGTACCACCATAATCCAAAACATATAAACCCTCGTCACGATAACCTTTGCCAATAACATCACTAGTAAACTTGTTTGAAATAGTAAAAGAAGAATCATCTAAGCAAATAACAGCATTCATATCCTGAGTCAACTTGCTAATAGACAGCAATTTTTTAGTAATATGTTAAACCACCAAAACTTCAGACAATGATAGGGAATCAGAGACTCGAGAGGGACCAACATGCGTAATGGGAAGGGTAGAACTATTACCAAAAATAATACGGTTGTTACCAGAATAGGGAGTCGTGCGATCAAGATCGAACTGAGAAGAAGTCATGAGGTTGGTTGCACCTGAATCATCCATCCAACGAGCATGCGGTGGAACATGTGATGGAGAAGCAGGAGATGAGGCTCGCGAGACCAAATGAGAACAAATAGAGGCAACATGACCAAATTTCTTACACCACTGACACTGCAACTGGTACCATTCACTATGTAATTTGGAGCAAGAAGAAGCAACATAGCCCGGAACATGACACCATTGGCATCGTGATTGATAAAAATGAGCCACAATACAAAAACCAATATGTTTTTTTTGAGTCGGTGTTGGTTGGACGTTGATAAGGCGCTGATGAGGCACTAACTAAGGTGCTGATTGGATGTGAAAAACTCGCAAGACAATGATAAAATTGTGATAAAATGCTTCAACTTGCGAGAAATTGAAGGACACGAGATGCTCCCTGGATGACCAGATGATTGTGGTTCACACGTTTGAAGGACCGGGCACGGAGATGCATGCGCGGGTAGGCTAGATGGCGTATGCGGCTCACACGCTCTTTATGCTGAAGAAATTTCCAAGAGAAAATGGAGCTAAGGAAAAATTGTTGTCGGGGAAGGGAAGCCAAGTCTCTATCTCGGCGTCAGAAATGAAGAGAACCCCTGACATGAAGATGGCGGCACTGCGATATAGCGAGAAAACTAAGACGGCAGTAGAAAATGGGGATAGCGATCGATGGAGATCGACAACGATTGGCGGAACAACAAAAAAACGCAGGTGGTGAGACCAAACGACAACAAGGAAGCTTCCGGTGAGATGCGAACTAGAGTTTGCATGATCGACGGCGAGGAAGCCAAGCAGAGCAGATAAGAAGACGAACAAGACCAACTGAGCAGAGTTGATCGGAGGTTGGATGGCAGAAGGTGGCCGCGATGGAAGGCGGCAACCGGTACCGGTGATAAAAAAGGGTAAAAAATACGTGTGGAAATTTTGGTGAGAGAGAGATAGAAGCCAGGAACGTTTTAGAGAAACCTGACTGATACCATGATAGAATGTAAAACTCACAAATGATTGTGGCTACGTATATCTATATAGAGTGGGTCTCCTGACAGGAGGCATATCCATAAGCTTATGGACATGCCAAGGACCAATTCTCAATTAACGCATATTATACAAAAACCCTTCTTCCCCAAGTGAGATCTGCAACCCATTATCTGCAACTTCTCCATTATCATTTTTCTTCCTTCAACACCCATTGTTCTTCCTTCAATTTCCATTCCCAAATTTCAATCTCTTTCCCAAAGTTCAATTTCTATTCTCTATGAATCTATCTTCTCTCAGCCGACCAAATCATTCTTCGATCAATCCGTTTTTTCTCCGATGAGCTCTTCAAACAACCAGTTAGTGTCTAACAAAAATCTGCCCACATCTAGAGAAGGGAGGGCGAGTTCTAGATCTAATTGAAACAACTTGATTTCAATTTGTTTAAAACTGAATTTCAATTGTATTGTAATTCTTCCCATCCGATTGAGGTTATGTTATTCAATTGCCTTCGAAGTGAATGATATTGTTGTTGAAAGTTCTATATGTTTGAATTCTGCTGCTATGAACATGTAAAAAACATGTGGAAAATATTCAAAAAATGAACTAAATGGTGTTGAAAATTTCCGTATATACTATGCACCTGTTACGTTACAAAACGTATTGTTTGTATTAAAACATGCACTTTTTTAAAAATATCTAAATATGAATTGTGAAATTTTTCCAGGAGATCATGTATAAGTTAAGTTAAAATTTGACAATTTAAAATTGTCAAATTATATGTGCATTGATTACTTTACAACATGTATTTTTAAACAAAAGCACGCACCTGATTTAAAAATGTTAATTCGTTTTATGAATAGCAAAATTTTGTCAGGAGGTAGTGCATCAGTTACCTTATGAATCGTTTATGTTTTGTTAAAACATGGATATGTTAGCACACAACTAGTATTTCTTATAGTATTATGCAGAAAAAGGTTACATAATTTTGCAAAGTTTTTTATAAAAAATTTCTCATGAACTTCATTTAATTCTTTACAATGTGTTCTAATTACATTAAAACTTCTATTTGTTTTTCAAACACATGGGTAAAATTTTCCGATTCCACTTAAATAGATGGCACGGAAAGTCTTGTCGGCATGAAAACTAAAGCATTGCATACTTTGTATAAAAATCATGCAAATGTTGTTGGTTTCATACATGAGAATAACTCTCAACACTTGAACAAAGGGCAAGATAGGGGATAAATCCTACTAGCGCTCATAGCAAAAATCTCTTATAATGGAATTTACAATTACAACAATGTTTCTATCTAAATTATCTAACAATCTCTAATACAATGAATCAATTATTAATCTTCAAAGGTAGACCATTTTCAAATTCCTTGAGTTCAGTATTAGCTTCATCTATATCAAGTTAGTGTTGAATGTCTTGTGGAGTCCAATGTTCAATATTGTGTGATTCCATACTACTTCAAGTTTATATCCAACTCCTGCAAAATGTCATACACATTGGATATTAAAAGTTGCAGTATATAAGCAAACAGGTGCAATTTGTAATTCAAAACAAACAATAATCAACAATGATTATAAAATCAAACAAGGTAAAACTAACAAGTATATATTGGATACTAACACATGCAATATATAAGTAAAGAGATGCAGTTCCTAATTCAAAACGAACAACCAACAAAAAAATTTAAAAACAAAAGCCAAACACAATAAAAGTAACAAGTACATACTGGATACTAACAGATGCAACATATAAGTAAACAGATGCAGTTCCTAATTCAAAATGGACAAGTAACAACAAATTAAAATAAAAGGGCATACACAGTACAACTAACTAGTACACACCGAATACTAACATATGCAGCATATAAGTAAATGAATGCACCTCGTAGTTCAAGACGAACAATCAACAACGAATGAAAAAAAATGTCATTCGCGGTACAACTAACAGGTACATGTTGGATAATAACAAGTGCAACTTATAAGCAAACTAATGCACCTCGTAATTTAATACGAACATTCAACAAGTTTGTTGTAATAACAAGGGGACACTTCATAACCAGATCTCAGAAAACGCATATTGCAACTCAAAAACACTAGAAAACAATGCATATCTAACGCTCAACAAAACGAAACACTTACATACCAGATCTGAAAAATCTAGCAATTAAGTAGTAATCATCGGCTATAGCATCAACATCTCGACCAATTCGTTTCGCCTAATCCATAACCTAGTGCAAATACAAAACAAAATCAATCGAAAACAAAAAAAAAATGCAGAAAAATAAAAAAAAATACCTATACCTACAAAAATTCACATAATCAAACATTATATTGAACTAGAAGATTAAAAAAACTACAAACCTGATGCTCCGACCGAATGTGATGATATTCAAGAAATTTTCTCTAAGGATTGAGCTCGGAAAAATGGAAACGGGTGCCGAAAAATGGCCTTAAAATGAGCGCGGAGAAGAGGCGGATTAGAAGTAGAAAAATGCGACGGAAAAGAATTGGGGGAGAGGTGGCAAAACAAGGCAAAAAATAGGTGGAGAACAGAAGAAAAATGAGAGAGGTGAAGAAGAAGAAGGATAAGAGAGAAAGTGGAGGCCAAAATGAGGAAGAAGAAAGGGTTCAGAAGAGAAATAAGGAAAACTAAAATAAAAACCACCCAATTTCTGATTAAATACAAACTGAACCCCATTTTTAAAAAAGTCCCTAGTCTGTCCATAAGTTTATGTACAGACCGCCTTTCCTGAAACTTTCTCATTGATATATATGTTTGTGTGTGTATGTGTGTGTGTGTGTGCGCGCGCGCGTGGAACAAAATATATACAAAACCAATCAGAAAGGGTATACAAAGGCTAAACAAATATGGAACGTGATATATACAAAACCAATCAGAAGGGGTATACAAAGGCTGAAACAAATATGGAACGAGATATATACAAAACCAATCAGAAACGGTATTTCTTTCTTATCCTGATACTAAATCAATTATATCTCTATTTTAAGAGGTAAAACATTATTAGCAACTTCATGGTCAATTTCCACATTTTTGGGTATCTGCTAGGGGTGTTCATGGGTCGGGGCAAGTTGGCTGTCCCAACCCAAATTGACCCAAAATTTTGGGATAAATGGGTCGGGTCGGGTCAAAATTCTCATAGTTTAGGGTTGGGTCGGGTCAGACTGTGTCTTGGGTCGATCTAAATCGATCAAAATCATATAAAATAGATTTTTTTATAATTTATAAAAATAAAATATATTATTTTTAAATATAATAATATTTAAATAATAAATAAATTTATGATTTATTTTTTATATAATTTAAAATAAGAACATTATATTATATTTAATTACATATTATTCACTTAATAAAGAAAAATACAATT